>JAGVSP010001385.1:45000-71261 GCA_022494985.1 Micrasema minimum | reverse complement strand
CTTAAAAGTTAGTGTACATAATATAATCTCTGAGTAACAAGGATGTAACTTTGGTGTTTATTTTTCTTAGAGTGTTTTAAAAAAACTTTTGTTTTCGTCGTATTTTTTGTCTATTTTTCAACTTGATTGACCATGATTGAAATATTTTTAACGAAACGGCTTATAAATTATTTATTAACAGTAAGATAATTTGTTGGATTTATTATTTCAGTGATAATTAAATTTCGAATATCCTGAAAATTTCTGAAACAACTGTTATCATAAACAACAACCTTTTTATCGTGAAACTAAACATTAAAACGATTATTTATTAACCCTGGTGCTCACTTCCTGTTTATTGAATGTCAAAATAGAGCCTTCAGGCTTTCATTTTGACTTCCTTCAATCAAATGTCTACATACAATAATAGCCTAATTTGTGTAGGAGTTTGATACAATACACATCGTTAATACACGGATTAAATGAATTCAGAAGCAACCTTAGTAAAATACTAATGTAATAATAAATATATAGATAAATATATTTAAAAAAATATTTTTTAATATATAAGCTGTAAGAATTATTTTTTATGGCTAAAAAAAATGTACAAACAAACAAACAAACCCATTTGAATTTACAAGTAAAATTTTATTTATATTTGTACCTACTCAGTAATTACGGGTTCTACAAAACATTTTTTTTTACTTTCTGGGTTTCAAAGTTTATTGCCATCTTTTATTTTTGTGGTGCTGGTTAGAAATCCGGGGTTTATCAATAATTCTATTCCTAAAAGCCAATAATATGATCTTTTGTGCGATCCACCTGATACTCGTACTACAAAATTAACTCTACAGTCTCTGCTGTACCTGGCTTTTACGGAATATAGCAGGCTTCCTGTGTGTATTAGGATCTAAACATGTGGCTGATAGCCTTAAGCAGTATTATCTCAGGTATTGTGGAAAGTGATAATTAGCATATTAGTGTATTTGTGATTTTAAATTTCCTTGTTATAATATTTTTGTGTTTATTTGTGTGTGTTTTGTCGTGAATATTTTATTACAAATGTATTATAATTCTTGTAAGGCCCATAATGAGCTTTATTTGATATGAAAAAGTAATTAAATGTGAGGAGTTTGTACTGTGTGATAAGTTTTCACACACATAAGATCATTCTCACACATCAGCCCAGAAAATTGCCATTGCAATGTGCTTCAACATCGGCAACACGATGTCTAAAAACACGGAATAATAACTCAGGAAAATATGATCTGTATCCTGGAGGCCTTGAAAACCTACGAAATCTAAATATAATAACATCCTTAATTATTATCAGTCTAGTATTAACTCATAATCCAAATAACCTAGTGCTCAATTTTCAGGGGCTTTGATAACACCATGTCCTTTGGTAGGACCCTTCGTAGCCTCAAAGGATCTCCAAAAGATCTGCGTACAGTTTGGAGGGCATTTTCCTAAGCCACTTAAATCCTTGTCTTCTCCGTTCTTCTGAGAAAATCGCATTCAGGCAGACAGAAGTGTGTTGTATGTTATGAAAATTAATTTTCCTAAGAATAATACCGTAATGTCAACGATGTAATTAAGTATCTCTTGTGTGGCTTCCAAATACTCAATTTAATATTCTCTTGTATTATAATTGTGTAAGAAAACAAGATCTAGGCATGAATATGAACGTTTACTTGAATTCAAGTATTCTACGTTGTTTTCATTTAGCTAAACCATAATACTTGTACATCAATGGATGTAATTAAATTTGTTTTATTAGAAAATAATAAGTCAGTACTGATGAAACCTATAGTTTGTTTTTTGGATAAGTTGATTTAAAAATATAAAGTATATATAATATTAAATTAGTGGTCCTTAAAACCTACCAAATAACCAATAAATACGTCACGACGATAGTAGCTAATACTATAAAAATTACTTATTACATTTTAGTAACATGATTCGAAATAAAATCGCATTTCACAAACACCTAGTAAAAGTGTTTCAATATTTATATGGCTTTAAAATAATTTGTTTTATAGGAAAGATGATCAGTCTCACGCTTCAGCGCCAGTTCAAGGTATCAGATGTGAAATATTTTAACACAAAATCACGTTCAAATAAATATTTCATATTGACCCCCATCGGGAATCGAACCCGCGCCCTCATGTATGGCAGCCTGACGCAATTACATCCGGAGGCAGACGAAGTTTTATGTACAGCTATTGATAACTAGTTTTAAAATCAAAGTTTACTCCAGTAATAATCATTAAATTATAAAAAAATATGTACGTATTACAAATAAGTCTTCGTTTTTTTACTGAACCTTGCTAAAACCGATCTTTTTGGCTACTGTTCGAATTTATACATACAACCAAGTAAATATTTGAATCATTTTTTATTATATTATAGTGTTATGATATTAAATACTACAAAATGTTTATCTATAACTAACAATAACAGCTTATTCTAGTAAAATTCATATAAAACGTATCTCAAATAAGAATGTATCCATTGTTGGACGGTATTGTGTTAACCTTTTAGTCCCCGAGTTTGTTTTGAGCTGCAAAATGCATGAAGCTAGTGGAACTATTGGAAAATACCAACATTTTACATTCAAGGAGGGCGGGTGGCAAACAAGAGAACTCTCAGAGCCGTTTCTCGAGAAAGGTGACTCTGTAGTGCTCAGAGAGAGTTTTAAGGCGATCTTAGGTCTTGGAAAGAGTAGAGAGCGGAGGTATACTCTACTCTACCAACTCGATACTCTGCTTTTTCTGAGAAAATAGTATGTACAAGCTTTAACTCTACGGGGTTCGCATATCACTGAGAATATAAATATCGACGATATTCTCATGTAAGGAAAAATAATATTTTTTAATTGATTATTTTACCACGTGCGAGACTAGTACAGAAGCGTAAGACTGATCATCCTACCTTCATGTAGTAAAATGATCAACAAATTACTGCACTTGGTGTACTGATGCAGTACCGACACCATTGGGTGCGTATAAGGGGAAGAAGTAACAGTAGTATTTTACCACATTCATACATCTTCTCATGCACGCACGTCGATTATTCCGACTTCTCACATGCCACTTTCAAGCACTTGTCTTTTTCGGCCTTCCTCAACTTCTACATCCAGGCACACTCGCATCGTAGAATCTTTTAAAATGATTTTAAATAAAAAAGGAAAATAAATAAAACCTCCGAAGTTTTTATCAAACTCTCATAAAGTAACTCTCCAAAGAAAGGGGAACCCCTTTAAATCAGATAAACCTTGGTTATTGAATTTCCTCCCTACTTTTCTAAAAATATCGCCAGTATTGTTGAAAAAATATTGCAGATAAAAATCATTTACAAATATTCTAAACGAATAAAAAAGAGATAAGAACAAATTTTTAGTTAATAAATAATTTTACCGTACAAACCCTTTTCTTATCGACATAATTTATGGATCTTCAGACTCGCTTTTTAAATAAGAGTCTTGACTATAGTTTAAAGTTTTCTAACTCTACTTAATATTATCATCTTTTATAATGACTATTCTTGTTCGCCTTTTTGTCTCTTAGGATAGATAACAAAAACATTAGGGCATTTAGTCTGAATAAAGTACACATTTAAAACAATCATTTTTACAGGTTGGGTTGGACTTACGGTTGGTATTCAAACATTACATTATTTTACCCTTTTTGCACTCAATAATCAAGTAAGTACATAAATACCTGTATATTTTTTTCTTAAGGAACTGCAGCTTCACCTTTGTTATGTGAAGATTAACAACAACTGCTAAAGTACTATTTATTTTATTTTTTAACTGCCTATTAATAAGCATATTATTTACATGACAAGCAATAGTATTACGAAAAATTGAGCTAAAGTTTACAACCAGAATGCTGTATATTATTTTACGCGTTTTTTTTGGGTTTTTCTTTTTTTTAGTTTTTTCTTTTCTTTAGCCCCAAGCACGAATATTTATTCTAGCCATAGACTAATTAGGAATTCATAACATTTTAAAACACCACCTTAATGTACTTAGTTTTTAACCAAGATCAGTGTGGTTTAGTTATGACAGGTTAATTTTCTTTCCATTAGTTATAACACGTTATCATAATTTAAGAAAGTGCATTAAAACGATTATAACTCGGGATTTTCTCATTAATACCAGTCCGTGCAAGAAGCTATAAAGAAGCTACATATTTGACAAATCATTTTATCTCGTTGAGGTCCACTGCTGGACATAGGCCTCCCTGTGCCGTCTCCACTCCTCCCGATCCTGCGCCACCCCCATCCACTGATGCAAACTTTCTGATGTCGTCCACCCATCTCATCGGTGGACGTCCTTGTGGCCTCTGGTTTCTCGGTCTCCACACCAGAACACGTTTCGTCCATCTGTCGTCCGTCATTCTGGCTATTTGACCGGCCCATTTCCACTTCAACCAAGCAATTCGCTGCACCACGTCGCAGACCTTTGTCTGGCGTCGGATCCAACCGTTCCTTTTTCGGTCTGTTAATGTTATTCCAAGCATAATCCTCTCCATGCTCCTCTGTGCAACTTGCAACTTATGGGAGGATTGCTTGGTCAGAGTCATTGTTTCCGCGCCATAAGTAAGGACGGGCAGAATGCATTGGTTGAATACTCGAGTCTTGAGTGAGTTGGGAATGGAGCTCCGGAATGTGGAATTTAGCTTTCCAAAAGCCAAGAGAGAATTATTCTCCTATCCACCTCGCTGGTCTGATTGTCTCTGCCGATGGTGATTTTGTGACCAAGATAAACATAGTTGTCGACTTTTTCCACAGGTAGAAGAAGCTACATATTTGAAACATAATTTGTAAAAATACGAAATTGACCTATAATCAAAGACACTTTAAAAAGACAAATCCATAAACTATTTTTAACAGTCCTCGTCATGTCTGATGATAACTTATAACTGATCATCATTAGTGACTAATGATTATCATTTCGATTTCTCTTTACTTGAAGGGTAACATAATAATACACAAGAGACAAAACTTTCTGACTAAGTCATTTATACACAGTGGGTAATATTATCAAATATTTATTACTTATCCGGCCATTTCGTTTTGCCTAATTGCCTGATTTTGTTCGTAAATTGGGCACATAAAAAATTAACCAGAACGTTCGTCAAGCGTTTCCCATAAAGTTATATATTCGCCAATCCCAGGCTCCTGGAATCCTTAATTTATTTACTGAAAGTAGTTTGATCCTTCTCCTGCGTACGTTTTAAATATTTTACCCATAAAACGAAGTACTCCGTATTGATGAATTAATTAGGAAATGGCTCTCCCCTATTTTCCTTGAAGACTTGACCGTACTTTACTAGTAAATAGAAGACTTGTTGAACTTTATGCATTTCGTAGTATGTATTTAGTAACAATTCGTTTTAATGAATTCCGGCAATTTTTGGAAAGGTACCCAAACAGTCCTTAAAGTTTCATTGAAAATAATGGTAAAATAATTTAGATTTATTTTTAAATAATTATATATCTTCTTATTGTTCTTCTTTCGCCACGTTTGCTCCTATATGGAGCATGTGGACATCACTAGATCCCTCCAGCAGACCCTGTCACCAGCTCTCTCGCCTCCTCCCACGTCAGGCCCGCATCTATCAGCTCCGCCGAATACATCCGTAGGATGGTCATCGACGGGACGGCGGTATCCTTTTTCTCTTCACTTATCGTCTCCTGCGTTTAAATATTCAGATTTCTCAACACATACACATGACATAACATAACCACTGTTTGCTCACTTCGCGTCTTCAGAAATTTGTTCTTGTACATTGTGTTGTCCACGTAATTGATGTTATGTTGTATATATGTTACCTCAATATAAAAAGTCTTAGTTCATTGTATCAAACATAGCACTGTGTGCACAACATTAAAACAAAAATAAATAAATCTATCTCGTGGTGCGTACCTACTGCATAGGTAATATTACACCAGTGCTGTGTCTTTGATCAATTTATTACATGAAGGTAAGATGTCTAAGGTATCGTTATAAATATTTCACTTAAACTTTTACTCCTTAAACTCCCACGGGAATCGTACCCGCGACCACATGCATGGTAGTTCAGTGCGTAATCCACTACACCACGATGTAGACAAATATAAAAAAGGAAATAAAAGAAATGCATGTATTTGCACATATTTTAATAAAATAACAAGACAAAATAACAATAATAACGAGAACACGAAAGAGGATTAAACAAAAGATTATCGCATCACACAAGTACGGAGGAACTCAAGAGAAAGCTCATCTCCCGTTCCTCAATCTTGGTGTCTAATGCCAACACGCCTCAGCTAACAGCTGATTTCCAGGCGACAATTTACTGTAATGTAAGAAAAAAGGATTCATTAATGTGGTACTTTATTTATTCATTTGGGAACTCAACATTATAAAAACATTTTAAAAATACAATGTAAAGTATGCATTACATAAGCCAATTACAGAGTTCCAACATGTAAATATCTATCAAAAATTACTGCACTGACTTGGTGTGTCTATGCAGTGCCTTATGCACCATTGGGTACAGATAAGGGGAAATAGTAGATACATTAGTACGTAGATGCGCACTTGTCAAATTTAAAAGCTATAAAAGTTGACAATCCCCTTTTTTTCAAATTACCTTGGCGAAATTTTGCCATAAAAAGTCATTCGATCATTAAAACGAATTGATCGTTCGGTTTTACTGCGTGTTAGAAGCAATTTACTTAACTTTATTGGATTTCTCGAACAAATTAAGTCGTGATAATCTCCTTTCTCTGTCAAAACTGACAGTTCTTAAAATTGCAGTAGCTTAATTAAAGCGCATTATTCTGACGCGCGGGGGTATTTTTATTCCCCCCGCATGTCATATCACTTTCATAAAATGGGTGTAGTGAATAGAGCCTTCGGTCCCCGGTGCATCACTCCAGGGGAGGAGGGTGGTAGCAAGAACAGCACTTACCAGTGACGTAGCTCATAAGGCCAGATGTCGAAACCGCAAGAAAGGAAGTCCGGCTACTTAAAAAGACGAATTCACCAGTGGCGTAGTAGACAAATAAAATAAAAATGAAACCACGAAATTTCTTATATAACAGAACCTACAGTACACCTAACATATATGACTTGGAAAATGAAACTATTTTTTTTAAATGCTTTATTTTGGGATTTGTAAACTTTGTTCAACACATTTTAAAAAACTTTTTTTTCAATTTGACATCTCAACAGATACGAGAAGTTTGGAAGGGAATATGGATATCTAGGCGTTTACAGGGCTTATGACCTGTCAGTGGCTGGGTTAAGTGGCCACTTGATGTATTACAACCATTTCACCTAGTATTTGATATCCATATCTGCCAATATACAGTAAAATGGCGCGACGCGTTGGTGCGCTGCATTAAAACACCACATGGAGTGTATTTTGATCCTTTTTCATTACATGAACGCAATATGATCAGTCTTGCGCTTCAGAGCCAGTCCAAAGTATCACATATACATGATCAGTATATTTTATCCATGCTTATCTTTTTGTAAACAATCGAATGTTTTGATAAATTTAGAAAAAATGCATATTTATGTTTGTACCGAGGGTTTTAACTGAAAATAACTTAATGCATCGACATATCAATCGTGTAAATGGCGCCGTAAAGAATTCATATTTTTTCAAATAATTATTCTACATAGATACCTACTTCATAATTTGTTAACTTTAATGTTTGGATATTGCAATTTTACCACAATTAAGCGCTTGAAAATAGGTTTTTAATGTAAAAGTTTACTTGGTTCCTAGTATTACACAGTTTAGCAATATAGATCAGGCAAATTTTCATTTCCTGGAAAATATTAATCCTACGTACAAAATTTAATATTCCGTATTTTTATTCAAAACCATGAATTGAGAAAATCCGTTTCAATATAAAACATAACATAGTTTTTTCCCCTTAAAAACTAAAAAATATATTACAAACGCTCACAAAACCAAACAATATTACATTTGGTGTCTAAATACACAATGCAAAATAATAAATTCGTATTTAGAATAACGTTTTTAATATTTTTATTTTTATATGAAATGTAATAACCAAAAAAATAAATTTGCTTTTGGAATATTTTTTTGGTAAAACTCGTCTTTAGTATAAAAACGTTTAGTTTTTCGTCATGTACCGTTTTTACTAAACTTTGTAAAAAAGAAATGTTTTAATAAAGCTATAATATTTCAGCAATATTTCTTCCTTTTTCTTTCCATCAGTGGAGTAGCTATTTTACTTAACACCTCGTGAAACCGTAGTTCCGAGTCCCCGTGCGGCTTTCTACTACGCCACTGGCGTGCTAAGCATATCCACCGCACTTGTATAGCGGGAGATTCCAAGAAAAAACTCGTTTCTGTATTTTATAATTTTAATGCCGTCTTAACGTCACTTGCAGGGACTTTTTAAGTAGAGTTTCCGATTCTAAGACATGACCACAATGTAGGTCATCATCATCATCATCATTCCATATCCGCTGCCTATGTGGAACATATGGATTCCACAAACTGCCTCCAAGCCAAGCCATCGACCGCCAGTTCCCGAGCATCATTCCAAGTCAGGTCCGCGTCCAGTAGTTTTGACTCAAACAGCCGACGGATTATCAACAGCGGACGCCAAGGACGCCTAAAGAAAAAAAAATTAGAAATATATTATTATGTTATACCTATGTATAAAAATAATGTTACAATATTTAATAATGCTTTAAGTTTAAATAATTTATTGATTTTGACTAGTAAACATGACTACAACTACTTTCCCTTATTCACACCCAATGGTGCATAGGGTACCTTCTGCATTGGTATACTTGTGCAGTGAATCTTGATAGTTTGTTACATCAAGGCAAGACGATCAGTCTTACACTTTAACGCCGGTGCAGTAAACGTGAAATGCTTCAAAATTACGTTGCTATGAATATCGAATACGTAACAAAATAAAATACTCATAATTTTACAACTGATCATTTCAAATATAACTCACTATTTACAAAAGTGACGAGTACGGTGCTTATGCTTAGGACTCCAGCACTATTCACCACCATCACGTCATTTCCACCCACCTTCCTTTCCTCCCATCATCCTTTCCCCTCTCCACCAATCCCCACTATCCTGTCCACCCACCCCCCCTATCCAGTTCACCCGCCTACCCCCCTTGCGGGATATTTTTCACGTAAAGCCATGAAACGTGCCGCGGTGGCTGTCAATATACCCCTGCCCGGAGCGACAGAAATTGAAAAGAAAACACAAATTAAAAAACACACAGTTCCGGTACTAAATAAATGTTTTCCAAAAATGAACGAAAATTTCGGTTGAAATGTAAAAACGGTTTTGCAAACAGAAAAATGATAAAATGTCATAAAAGCTTGTCAGAAATCAACATTTTTGAACCGTATTATAAGTGATAAGATAGGGGTTTTGGCATTCAATTTAATTTTACTTTTGAGTATTCATTCTCTGTTTAAATTTCACTTTAATAGAATGGTCACGCATAACCCTTAAAAAACATGTTTTACCTAGTAAGCCAGAAAATACTTACTATCCAGCATAAAATATTACATACAGGATTTTAAGTTCCTTTTTTTGTTTTATACAAATGTATTATTTAATGTGTAGCAATAGCAGTATGTACATAATTATGTTTCTGAAACAAACAATTGAAAAGATTACCTTATATTATCTTATTCCCCATATGCACCGTGTCCCACGATGAGACCGCGAAACTCCGGAGGGTGATTGTTCATGGTATTCTGAGAAAAAAATCCTTATAAAGTTTTTTGATCGGGCATTTTTAATAATTAATTAAAAAAAAAGTATTAATAAAAAGCGACTATGTAATACTGGCTTCTGTTTGAAATGCTAGCGGTGGCGGGGTGGCGGTGGGCGGGGAGGAGTGGGGGTCCACTCTGGTCACCGAACGCCTTGCCTTGTGCGGACATTCAAAATTCGAATTTCATATCTGAAATTGGTGCAGGTCACGTGGTGTTAGCCAGCTCAAAAATGGACGGTATTACACGCGTGAATTTTTATTCATATTTTAATCATTTTTTTAAGAAATTAGAATTGAGTTTTTTGAAAAACTTTATTAAGATTTTTTTCTCAGAATATCATGAATAATCACCCTATTTTTTCTCAGTTCGAAAGATTGATATCATGAATAATCACCTCTGGAGTTTCGCGGTCTCATCGTGGGAAACGGTGTATAATATAGGATATATTGATGTGGACATGATATAATTTTACAGTGTATTATTGCACACATTTATAATCGCATAACAAAACCTATTTTTTGGCCTTCCGTTTTGATCGACATAATAGGGACAAGTAGTATCATAATGTTTTGTTCATCGAGTATGGAACGTCAGGTCAGTACCCAGAATAGTTTCTGTAGTGCAGTAAAGCCTTTATTACTTCCTTTACTTCCTGGAGTGAGGGATATAGGACAATTTAATACTCTAGGGTGACATTTCACTTCATTTGTGGAACCTCTATGTGAACCCTACACCTGCCATAAGGGCTGAACTAGTAACATTTTTCAATATTACAATAATATTTACTATGCTCTCTTTTTCAAGGCATCAAGTTTCACGTAATTATTGGTCATTATCCAAGACGGCTTGCACAATTATTTTTATTATTATACGTAGACTGATTATGAAGTACATTCTTTAAATTTTTTGTCATTTGATTTTCTACGATTTTTTATTAAATGTCTGTTTGTTGTTTGTCGGTCAATATCAGAAAAGTATTTTCTCTCTCTATCACTACCTATCTAACCATTACGCTGATTCACTGAAGGGGTTAGCAGAGAGGATAGAACGCCAGACACTGTCCTCGCACACTTCTTTTGTTTTGTCTACATGTTCTTTAGTTTTGTTCTGAGTTTTGAGAAAAGGTGTCTTAGAAGAATTTTAGGTGTGCGGTGGTTAGACTTTGTAAGGAACACAGAGGTGAGGCAACGGATACAGCAACCCTTGGTATCTACTGTCATCCGGCGAAGGCGTTTCGGCTGGCTAGGCCATATACTACGTATGCCTCCCGAGAGCCTTAACCATGCTTGCCTATTTTACAAGGCATCAGGTTCTCGGCGTCCTGGTCGTCCACTGTTGACAATTCGTCGGCAGTTTGCGTCAGAGCTGCGGGATGTGGACTTGACTTGGGAGAATGCACGGGAGCTGGCCTGGAGGCAGTTTGTGGATTCCATATGCTCCACATAGGGAGCGGATATGGTATGATGATGACATTCATAATAATTATTCAAATACACGTGATGATTATTTTGACTTTTCACATATCCACTTTCAAGTACTCGTACCTCCTTATTATATCTGAATCAAGACTACCTCGGCCTTCTTAGACTCCTACACCCGGGCACATTCGCATTATAACTACTTTTAGCCATTCTTTTATCATTTATTCGCTCCACATGACTTAACCATCGTGACCTCTGCCTTCGTAGCATAGTGCCTAAGACGTTGGATTTAGAATATAGAGGTTACGGGTTTGATTCCCAGTGGCATCAAATATATGAAAAGTATTTTTTCTTAAACCTCTACTCGTATGTATGTGATGTTATTCCCTCTGTTATTGGGCTTTTAAGCTTGTTGAGATAATTTAATAAATATTTTTTATTTTTTTATTTTTAAAGCTAATAGTAATGCCATTATTATCATAACAACATGCTCTTATTTTGACATTTGTACGCCTATCATTCGTACATAGTCTTACCACATGAAAGATCGCAATATACAAACATGAATAAATATACAACATTTTGGGTCGTGTTCAAATACTTGTACACAAATCTGGATTTATCCCAAGAACGGAATGTTGTAGTACCTACATAAAGTGGCCACTTAACCCAGCCAATGACAGGTCATAAGCCCTGTAAACGCTCGAATATCTATATTCCTAAATTTGAAAAAATTCTACCTCATCTCTGTAGGGATATAAAAATAAAAATATATACCTACTCCCGTCTTGGGATAAATCCAGATTTGTGTACAAGTATTTGAACACGACCCAAAATGTTGTATAAAATTCCTGGTCTAAATATGAGTTAAATAAATTGCAGTCATCTGCAGGCGATTACTAGTACTTAATTTAACTCGTCAGAAGAGTCTTAACTACAAAATAAAGTAATTTGCCAATAAATACTTAACTTTAATATCAATGCATAGATGGCGCGTTCAACTCGCTGGTGGATGATTCTTGATTCGTAGCATAAATACAAAATCAAAAATGTTACCTGGTGTGGATATTCGCTAATAAGTGGAATGGGAAATGTTGTAGTACCTACATAAAGTGGCCACTTAACCCAGCCAATGACAGGTCATAAGCCCTGTAAACGCTCGAATATCCATATTCCTGAATTTGAAAAAATTCTACCTCATCTCTGTAGGGATATAAAAATAAAAATGAATAAATATTACGACCAGCATAAATTGCCTAAATCCTGCTCTGTACGCATCTACTTGGATAGGTAAGTACCGCTACTGCCTCAATGGGATAATAATGACAAGTTTATGACAAACTAGGAGGATTAAAAGATTGAGAAATTACCCCGTCTGAAATGTGCTTTACAATTATTGCTCTCGAACATTAATTTCCTGAGAAATAATATTTATTCAGGTCATCTGAACTTTGAACATCATTAAAGATTAACAGATGAAATCGTGGCTTGTACACAAATTGACAGGTTGGCATAAACAATAATTCTCCAAAGGTGCTTGAAAACATACCTTTGCTTAAGCGTAATGAATTATGACGGATATCGATCAAGTCGAATAAGCAACACAATGTTAATTCCAAGCAATGCAGTGAATTCAAAATTTGAAAACGTAAAGCAATCTTTTCTGAGTGAATAATATAGTATTTTATACGTGGTGTTCCGTAAATAATAAATTAATTTGAAACAAATCACAACTACGCCGAATTTTAAAATACAATCTTCGTCTTACTTTGAATATGTTATATTAAATTTGCTACAACAACTACTACTTCTTTCTCTACTATTTTTTTCTCTTACCGCACCCAATGGTGCATAGGGCACTGCATTCCTTACACCAAGTAAAATATTCATTTTAAATATCTAAAAACAATTCTTACGTACAGCTGAAGAGAACGGCTGTACTACCAGTACAAGTATATTAAATGACGTGTTTGGTGAAATTTTGTACTATCCGCATGCAATGGTGCATAGGGCACTGAATTGCTACATCAAGTACCTACAAAGAATTAAGCTTGTAGCTTTATTAGCCTGCATCACACCTGCATCACACCTGTTCTCCTCTATGGCTGCGAATCATGACACCTAACCAGGGCACAAAATAGCAGGCTTCAAGAGTGTCTTAGAATAATATTAGGTGTACGGTGGTTTGACTCTGTAAGAAACACAGAGTTGATGCAACGGACGCAGCAGCCCTAAGTATCTACTCTCATCCGGCGAAATCGTTTCTGCTGGCTAGGCCATATACTAAGTATGCCTCCCGAGAGCCTTGATCGTACTTACTGCAAGGTATTAGGTTCTCGGCGTCCTGGACGTCCACTGTTAACAATCCGTCGACAGTTGCATCAGAGCTGCGGGACGTGGATCTGACTTATTTAACTGGGAGGATACGCGGAAACTGATGGCCGATGGCTTGGCTACGGAGCGGATATAGTAGATGTTGTAATATTTATGTAAATCTAAATCTGCATGAATTTCGCACTATTTTTTACATGTTACCACTCCAAACTCCCATTGAAATATAATACATTCAATTAAAAACTCCAAGTGTATTTGAGTAAATTTGTATCAACAAAAACAACAATGTTAACATTTGATATTCCCAATGCGAAATAAAGCATTTCTGTTTGTACCAGTAATACGTGAGTTTAAAAGGCTTTTGCGAATTAATTATTCGTCTATCCAGCAAATTTAAATATTTAATTTCAGTCGGTAACAGCAAGCGCTATTTTCCTCTGTAATTGAAAGTATAATTCAATAATAATGTGAAATAAGCTTACATTATTTTACCCATATCAACAGGGTTAACCGAAATAATTCAGTATTTTCCAATCACGTAGAAAAATTGTTTTGAATACGCAATTATGTTTATTTTACATATATCTATTTTCATCCGTTCCTTGCCATGTCCAACACTACATTTATTTTATTTTATTTTATTTATTTATTACATTTCACATTTAATATAATCACAATAATGGGATGGCGACTCAATCAGTAGAGACCCATGCTAATGATCTGGCCCTGACTCGCTAGATAGTCCGTGTCGAGTCAGGGCATTGTAGTATTATACATAACACAGTGTAGTACTAAACATAACTGAATATTTACATAATTGGGTTTTAACAAAAAATTGATTTGTTACAATACTTTAAAAAAAAAATTACGATGTCATATGAATTTTTAGCGCGGTTTGAAATATTTACAAATATCGCAAAATTTTATTATATAATAGAACCAAGTTTTTTCACAAATTTTCATGGTGGACAGATTTCACAATAACGGGCGTTTAAAATTCGTATTACAAAACAAAATTTTACAAATGACAACCAAATTTTAATTTAATTTAAGATATTCGTGTTATCGGGAAGAACCCTATTAGTATAATAGAACCAAGTTTGGATTTCACAAATTTAGAATTTACAAAACAATATTTTTGCATACCAAATTTTAACAAATTACATAGCTATATTTTGCAGGCATTTTCAATATATACACGACCCATTAGACTTATCCAACTAACGACACCGACCCTGTATTTGGAGAAGTCGGTTAATAGTTTGGTTTGTGTGTCCATTTGGTTATATATCTTAGGTCTAATAAATGTGAAGTGGCGCTGCGCTATCGTTGTTTTTCTTTTAGGAAGTAAATAATTTATATTTGAGGCAAAGCGAGTGTTCATGTTTTGTTGCGTTCTGCACTTGTCAATACTCCTTTCACTAAGCACGACTTAACATATAATTGCCGAACTGTAAGTACCTTAGCATCAGCAAATAATTGCTCGGTTGGATATGTATAGTATACGGACGTGTCATTGAAATAAATATTTCATATTGGCTCCGTCGGGAATTGAACCCAACGAGCTAACTACTACACCACCAGGTGGACGATGTTATTACTCATTTTCGAGGATGTTATTACTTCATCATTCAAAATCTTATACTCAATAACTAATTAACATCCCTCACAGTCAATTTACCACTAAAAACAAAATATCAAAACTAGCTATTGTTTTCGGTTGATCCGTTACTTACGTAAACAACAAAATGTTATTATAATGTGATATTCTTCATCAAATTGGAAGGGTACGTATTAGCAGGTATTACATTACTTCGAATATTAATTATTAGTTGACATTAAATAACGTAATAAACATTTAAAACATGTTATAATAAGTTACACTTGAAATAAAAAAGTAGTACAATTAAATAAATGTTTATTATCTTATACACAGCACTTGGTTTACCGATGCAGTGCTCTATGCATGCGATATGAGTGCGAATATAAGCGTAAGACGATGTGATGGTGCACTTGGTATAGGAAAGTAGTAATATTTAGTAGTTCTTAAAGAAAAGTACCAAAATTATTATTGTCGTACTATTTTTTTTGAGTTTTTTATTACAAAATATATGCGGAAAATTTGTTACATTCCGTTACATTCCCTACATTCCTTACAGACCCTTTACGGGAATCGAACCCGCGACCTCATGCATGGTAGCCAGACGCGCTACAGCCATGCCACGTGGCGGACGTTTTTATATAACTCAAGTTGCAACATGTTTTTTTAAAAATTTATGAAAGGTTGTAAATTAAGTATACAAAAGGTGATATTATGTTTGTATTAATTTTTGCTCATAGCAATATGATATTATGTTATAATTAAATTATGTTGTTAATTTAATTTACCAAACGACAATGTGCCGTTTGAAACTCATTCCGTTTCAAAATGAATTCTGTTATTGCAGTCCAAATTAGCACAGCTTGTTTACACAGAAAGGACGAGAGAGAATTATTGAATGGGTTCATATTGTGTTATTACTGATAACGCAACACGAAACTTAACAGGAATTATTAATTAGTACCAAGGTAACTGTGTTTACACAACTAAATGTAAACATGATTAAATGCCAATACACAAAGGACATTCAGTCCGTATGAATAAATAATCATGACGATTTCCCATCATTCTTAATCAAATTACCTGACATAATTTAGTCCAATCGAATCGGTACGAATAATCCATTCATTATATTTAAAGGAGGTTCTTAAGTTGAGTTATTTAATGAAAAGTTCATGATTTATAGTATTTTTGTTAGCAGCCGTTTAATTGAAAATTTCCTCAGAAACGTCAACTAGAAGCAGCGATGTTTCTTAAACGATTTCCAGGAGTTAAGCTTTTAGAAGTTATTAATGAAATATCAAGCTTCCACCACCGGCTGGGTCGGGTAACTTGAAAAAGCTCTTAACTAACTTCTTAGGAAATCCTTTGAATCTGATGTGTCTATTGACTGCGGTGACTGTAGGAGGATTATCGACATCTTTTAGCTTTTCATTTTGCGGAAGATTTCTCTTGGGTGTCTGCCAGGAACTCATTTCTAAAGCGGGAATAAAATTATTCTCTTTTGGTTAATATTTTCTCAATGAGCAGGTTTTATGCAGTTTTATCCGCAACAACGATGGCACTTAGTGGAGATATAAAGCGATATAATGAAGACATTTTTATTCCGCATTTCAAATTTTACAAACTTTACGGAGCGGAGATAGATAAATACAGCTTACAAATAATTACATTAACAAAAAAAATTACCGCTTTATTTTTAACTTATTCGTCGGCCACTTTCGAATTTACTACTAAAAATTCAAACATTAAAATCTCTATAAATTATGTAGGTTCAAAATTAGTGTAAATAAATTTATTATTTAATGCCAGAAGCTGAATCAGTTTTTTTAAATATTTTTTTTTAAAATTTTTTATTACATATTATAATTTACTTTTTTTTTTAGATCTATGAAATACCTCACTGGGCAATGCCCGTGGTGAGGTATTCATTTACAATACTTTTTTTTTTTTTCCTTGAAGGTAGTATAAATTTATATCTCAAGACATTTCTCTGGGCCCATCTCATGAAGCCAGTTTTTTTCGCGAATAGACTAAATTTATTTTTAACTTTTACTAATTTATTTTCAGGTGGGATACAATTGTAAATTCTGGGAGCCAGATATATGTGACTTCTTTGACCAAATGCGGTTTTCATTTTAGGTGTCGCATATAACTGACTCCTTTTACTTCTTGTGTTGTAGATGGTATTTTTTATGTTTCCACCATCTACATGTGCATGAACTAGTAGTGCCTTTGCATATAGTTGCCTGACATTCAGTACGCCTACTCGTTCAAACACCTCCACTGTTGACGTTCTGATCGGGACCCCGAGAAGTGCAATAAGGACCCATTTTTGTGCTATTTCTAATTGATGAATAGCTTTCTGGTTTGCCTCACCCCACGCAATTATACCATATTCCAACAATGATTGGCACAATGAAAAGTATATGCTTTTTAGAGTTTTTTTGTCTAAAATATTACGGATTGTGTTAAAGATATAAACAATTTTCTTAATTTTTGCTGAAATACTTATTACATGATGAGTCCAATCCAGTTTACAGTCAATTTCCACATCTTATATTAAATTTTTAATAACTTCTACACTATTTATAGATTTACACGTATATGGAGTTCTACACTGCGTATTATTTTCATCAGATATCGAGCCTGAAACCTTGGTGTTCCATGATGCATATTATGATAATTACATAGTAAAGCGTACTATCGTAGGAACAAACCAATCATTTTAGTTATTTAATATCTACCCAGGTTGGTGAAAACTGTCCCATCCCAGCAGAGGGCTTTAATGAAACAAGAAATAAAGGCTTTTTTCGGAATGAAACACAAATAAATCATTCAAGACCATCAATCACCTATTTATATTTTTACCTTTGTCTGCGCCAACTCGATACTGAATTATTTATTACAGTATATTGAGATGAAATTATGTATCTATGAATTTCAATATATCTTTTGTAAAATTAAATTCAGTGCCCTATGCACGATTGTTCTTCTTCTTTCGCCACGTTCACTCCTATGTAGAGCATTTGGACATCACAAGATCCCTCCAGGAGACCCTTTCGCCGGCCAACTCGCCTCCTCCCACGTTAGGCTCCCACCATTAGAAGTAAATAAAATAAACGAGAAGAATTCTTACGGCTGATTTGAAAAAAAAATCAGAATGAAGAAAGAAGTTACTTACATATATTTTTTTCTGGCTTATTATAGTAATATATATATATTTTATATATTTAGAATCAAATATTTCTTTTTCTCTACACAACATATTAAAACGCTACAGGTTTTATTTTCCAGGGATATTATCTTAATGGAGCATAGCTAACATCAACCGATACTCTTTTTTTAACAGCAGCGATTGCTATCTGGGAGTTAGCTATAAAAATAAAGTGAGCGCTTTAAGCTAAGCTAATCAAAAGAGCTTGAAGCCAATTTTAGGGATGCGAAAAGCCCTAATAAACTTAACGCTAAACAGCTAACAAATTCCTGGAGAATTTGAATTTTCCGGGCTTCCTTACAATTCAACATAAATGAAAACTTATTGGCACGATACCGCAAAATCACGAACTTGTACTTATAGATTAATCAACTTTGGAAATATTAGATACAATATTTTTTATATTATTAATTTTTCAATTATTTTATTAAACCTCAAAGATATTGTGTATTTTAATTCAATTTAAATTTTTTCGTTATGTAAAGTGATTGGAATCCCGGGTTCCAATATCAAATGATCAAAAATTAAATAATATTTAAGTGATTTTTTCCTGTTTTTTGTGTATATACAAAAAGATGTTATCAAGAAGGGTTTTTATCCATGGATACATAATTTGTGCTGTATTCTAATAAACAAATTGATGTTCTAATGTTTGTATTTGTAAATTTAAGAAAAAAAAATAGATAAAGGAATAGTAGGTACATTTAGACAGTAAACAAAGAAATGCATTTAAGCACTTCTGCATAGGCAAACCATTTTCTTTTTGACGTGATATAACGTCTAATAAATCGATGAACGCTGGCTGCACACAAGAAAAAGCATGACTCATTGTCACGTTCCGCCTAAGCCGAGTGTGCAAGCGAGAGCGCGGAACAAGCAATAGAGAGGCACAATCGGCCTAAGCGTTTGGTTTGTGACGCATCTATCTCTCTTCCACTCCATCGGCCGATGCGTCCGAGTAGAAGGGAGGCAGCAGCAGCACACAAGAAGAAAAAACAAAAAAAAAAGTTAATTTATGGAAAAAAAAATAATTTTCAATTAACTCCTGCTTTGTATTATACAAATAATGATAATTCAGTAATAATAATTCAATTCAATTCATAAAAGTATGCTATTTTTTATCAATGTTTTCTTATGACGTTATTACGTAAAATTATCGTCCGTAAACCGACTTTACAGACAACCAATTTTTTTTTATTTATTACTACATGGCATTCATAGGTATCAATGTTGAGAATCTCTAGTCTTCAAAAGCGTAGATCTAACATTGATTCCATATTTATATTTAAATTACTAAATTAATGGCGTGATGGATGCACCATCTTTACTGACTTAAGTAACTTTTAGTATTCCGGTCCATAGGTTGAGAAATAATGACGTGCTGTTCCTTGATCAACACAAAACTATCTACGTTTTTCATTCACCAATGTCTAGATTATGTCGTATTGTAAACTCAATTGACTTCTTCTGAGTAAGTCTGTGGCGGAAAAAATACGTCACGCGTGCGACGCGGGACGAAGCAAAATCTACCGAACTCCGCCGAACGCTACCGAACAACGACGAGAACCATTTTAACCTTCATCGTGACTCCACGTTACTTTTGTACAAATTTCTTGCCGCCAAATTGCGTGCCAATCTAAAATTCATTTCGTACTTTTCTATTTTCATAACTCATGTCAATCTTATTTTAATTAGTTAAGTTTTCATTGTGTTTCATTTCATGTAACTTCTGTGTAATAAATGTGCTCTAGAAACTGTAAGTACTCTTTCATTTCTCTCTGTGCACCCCACATAAAGCAACCACACACAAAGGGGTACCATAAGTCTATCAAGATTTAAAAACTAATTTAAAATTTTTTGAGTATGTTTACAATTTATTGTCTATTTGCTTTACTGATTTATAATGTTCTGTCGCTTTATTTGCTGCTATTTTGCTATATGCTTATTTTTTGTGTTAAAATGGACTTGTCCGTCAATAAATATAAATAAATAAATTACATGTAATAGACGAAAATCTCTTTTTTGTTTGATTTTAGCAACAACATGTTGTTGAAGATATAAACAACATTATGTAGGAGTAAGGATTCGATCCGGACTATATAAATCAAATACCGCTACGCGACCCCGACGCACCCGGCCAAAAACAAAAGTTTTAGAAAAATACAGTTCGCATGAATTATAAAAATAAATCATAAGCTGGAATGTTATTTCCAAAATGTTTTATTATTAAAACAAAGTTCATAACCCGATTCGTGCAGTCAAATGGACAAAGTTTGGCGCCAATCAATTTGGCATTAAAGCGAAGCAGCCATTTTGTCATTAATATTGACTAGGGAAAATATTCGCCGGCTAAAATGACACATCACAAAAGCTAACTTATTAAAACGGTTAAATTATTGTGACTTTCATCGGAAACGATTTCGAGTGGCGACAATGATTATGAAAATTATTTATTGACTGATTGAAATGTTTATCTGTCACCGCTATCGCCATATTTCATGGAAATCATTTTATGAAAATACTTATTACTAACTACACATTTCACAAGTGCACATAAAAGTTGACGTAAACGGACATTGACAATGCAATAGTTAGATTGTGTGACTGTTTGATAGTTTTGTCGGCACATTAGACTTCTTAAAAATGAAATTCCAAAACTTCTATAAAAAATTTTGAATGGATGTTTTTTTAATATCGTATACAAAAAATTCAAACCGCGACCAAAATACATTCTTCTACATACTACTGGATTTTTTTAAAATTACCTTTATTTGTCTGCCTCGTGGTGTAGTGGTAGCGCGTTTGGCTGCCATGCATGAATCGCGGGTTCGATTCAATATGAAATATTTATTTAAATGTGATTTTCTCATTAAAAAAAAATATATTTTGTGATACCTGCGACTGGTGCTGAAGCGTAAGACTGATCATCTTGCCTTTATTTAATGATCAAAATTCACTGCACTCTTGGTGTGCCAATACAGTGGCCCATGCACCATTGGGTGAGGATAAGGGAGAGTAGTAGTATCCTAGGCCTTATCGTTTTAATGAATTAGTCATACTCACTATTATTGAAAAACTTGCTAGCGAAATGTCAAATTTATATTATCGGATAATGTTTTCTTAGACGAAAATTTCACGACAGTAATAGGTTTCTTCCCGATAGCACGAATATCCTTGAAAACGTTATAAATATTTAAAGTATATTTTTACAATTCCAACATAAAACACACACTAAAACACAAATGATCAAAAATTTTGTTTTCATTTATAAATTTATGTTTTAAAAACACGAAAATACGAATGATTTTTGACGCCCGTTATTGGCTAATGACGTCATACCCGTCCACCGTGAAAGGCGTGAAATTCATTCCGTAGTGAGCGCCTATATTGCTGTGACGTCACACCGCATGCGCGCCAAATGGAGGATTTTGCGAGCGATTTGAAAAAGTGCTATTTCAAACCACGTTAGAAAATTCATATGACATCGCAAAAAAATTTAAAAAATTCCCTTGATATTGTAATTTTCAATCAATTTTTTTAAATAAAAAATCGGAAAGAACCCAATTGGACCTTTTAAATCATATGAGTTTTTTTACAAAAATCCGCTATATTTATCTAGTTTCTACCAGTTTGGATAATTTAGATTAAACTAGCTTTAAAATGTGCATTTACCTAATGGCCGCTAACATTATTTAGCCAGTTGCAGGCGTTTTATTATAAAAATACAAACGGACATTTAATGTTCCTGTGAACTCTCCAACTAGTTAGGTACTATTAGTAAACTTGATTCGGCAAAACAAATAATTTTCCGAGAGCGTTTATTACTGCGCTCTAAAGTCCGAATGATTTAATTAGCCCTTCACTATTCCCATTTTCAAAGCTGGCTCTGCAAAATACAAAACAAGCTATACGTAATACGTACACACTCTTATACAATACACATTAATACGGTGTGGCAAAAACCAGAACCCTTTATCACAATAAAGAGATGAATTCGTTCAAATAAATTGAAATAAATAGAAGAAAAATTTATTTATATCTGGGCGATGAAAAATAACGCAAAAATTGGTCAAGTGGTTAAAGTCACGGACACAACGTCAATACAACTGCTTTCCTTCTTTTTGGCACAGTTATTTCTGACTCGACTATTTGAAACTAGCCCCAAATTTACGTAGGTACCTACCTATGTATATCGTAAGTACGCAAATCTTTTTTTTTTCATAAACAAATAGGTAGACTCTATCGTCAATCAGTAGAATTATCATGTCATTAGTATCGCGTTATAAGTTGAACAGTTAAAATTTAATTTGTACGTGGGTGAAGCTGTAATTCCAACCGTCCATGCGCTTTGTAGCTGCTAGTGAATAATTGGAGTTTAGTACTTCGCCCACAAATAAATTTAATATCGTTTCTCAAATAATAATCGTCATTCTCAGATCCTTTATTCATATATTGAGCCTCGAATTAATTAAGAAATATTGAATGTACAGCGTTCTTGAGGTGATTTCTCACAAAAATGGCGCTTAATAAATTATCCAATAATAATAATTAGGTAGGTCACTACCCAAAAGGTACATAAGAAAACCATCGCCACCTTTGAAACCATCAGAGTAACCTTGCCATAATATATTATGTCTCGGTGTCTATATAAGTGGATAGAGCAGCATTGGTCTACCATTCATTGGGTCGCGGGTTCGATTCCCGATGGGATCCGCATGAAATATATATTTTAAATGTAGTTTTTCGCACATTTCATATTACGTAAGACTGAATATCTTGCCTGCATATAACAAATCATCAAGATATGCTGCACTCGTGTACCAATGTAGTCCCTGTGCGCCATTAGGTGTGGATAAGGAAAATTGGTAGTACCTAGTATTATGTCTCACTCTGTATATGTTGCATCATGCCTCGCTTAAACTCAAAAGCAGTAATAATTAAACCTCTGATGTATTATGGCCCTCAAAGCATTGTACGTAATATGGCAGCCCATGGATAAATCACTTGTTTCTAGTATGTTATGTTCAAGTACCTACCTAATAGTGGCTGTTTTTCATCGTGAAATTAGCACTGTCATTTACCAATCGTGATTTTGACCCAAGTGTTTTCAAAATGGTAATTATTAGGATTATTATACTACGTACGCCTCCCGAGAGCCTTCACCATGCATGCCTATTTTTCTAGGCATCAGGTTCTCGGCGTCCTGGACGTCCACTCTTGACAATCCGTCGGCAGTTTGCGTCAGAGCTGCGGAACGCGGACCTGACTTGGGAGGATGGGAACTGGCGGCCGATCGCTTGGCTTGGAGGCAGTTTGTGGAATCCATATACTCCACATAGGCAGCGGATATGAAATGATGATAATGATGATTATCATCTCGTATGCTTTTTCCGAAGACCGATTTGAAAAAGTTATGAATTTAAAGAGAAAAAAATCAAACGGAAGATATCATTTTTGCATTTATTTTTTATTTTTTCAGGGGTGGCTCCAAAATAACTATATTTTATGTAATTAAACTCAATGCTCAAATGTAAAAAAGATCACGTCGTATTCTATAGAATAACCTAATTAGTTTTTTTAAAATATTTTTTTATTATAATTTAAAAAAATAAATTATAAAAAAAATATAATAAAAAAAAACCCTCCAGTGTAAACAGAGGACTTAATGATTTTTTTAATGCGTTTTTCAGCTTTAAAAAAAAAAAAATGAGTTGTTATAACAGACAGAGATGCTAACTACACTAATAAAAAATATAATATATATTTTGTTAAAAATACAATTGTAAAAGTCATGAATCAACATTTTGTTCGGGCAACCCGAGGTTACATCTCCGGATGCCGTGGATCATTTCAAACACAGTACTTTAAGGGTTAAGAGGAATCTTTTGAATGTTTATTTTATTATTTTTCACAGAAAAAATTCCAATATTTATTACTTTTCACACCAAAAAAAATATAGGACGTTTCCCCATTGAGGTGTTACTTTTGTAGCAAGAGGTCCGGACTATGTAAGCTCCTGACGTCTCTAGGGGCTGTACAGATATATAATAATGGATATTGGTATTATCATTAGTTGAATCATTAAATTTATTAAAACCACAAACAAAAAATAAAACTGAAAATGAAAATTTATTACTATTATTAAATTAAAGCCTTTTTTATTAAAATTTCTCTTTATTTCGGAAAAATATATAAAATCACAAAAAGTTTTTAATACCCAAGCAAAAATATAACAAAAAATCAATATGAAACATTCTTATTACTATTTTATTTGTTCATTGAATAATATAATTCCAGTAAAGTCACTATAATTTTTATGCACCTAGGTACAATAAAGGGCAATTAGAATGCAATCGCATATTTCTTTAGATTTTCAAATCATATATCTAAGTGTAAATAAAATTTTACAGCACCATTTATTTATTTACGGAAAAAAAATCCATTTTAAATACATAGATAAGCATAATAGGGATAACAAGCAGTAAAAATAAGTGACGGAACATTAAATTGGTGAAGCTAAGACAGATAGAATAAAATGAAGACACACTCAAGACAGGATCGGGTCTACGTCAGTGACTGTTTAAATCTTGATAGACTTACACCGAAAGAATCCACAAGTCTTACCTTGGATTAATAAATTCATAAAATACATAATAGAATCTCATAACTGTCCTAAAAAATACAATATTGATCTTTAATTATTGAAAATTATTTAATCTAGATCTAAACGAAAAGTGCCAAGGAAAACTCATATTTAGTAAGTATAGTTGTATTTATTTATTGTAGGAATTTTTTGCAACTGATATAATCTGCCATCTGATGACTACATTAAGTGAAAAAAGCAAAATTTTGTCTACTAGCAAAAGAGGTGAAAAATGTTCCTAAGTCATCAGAAGGCAGTACTATTATATCCCATTTTCAAATACACATAGTAGAGACATAAATTCTCAAATAATAAAAATAACAGCCTTCTAAACCACTTATTAAATAAATCTCTCAAAATATTCTTAAAAGGTGACAGTGAATACTACATTAGGTCTTTGATATGTGCGGTACGTATTCCTAATTAAATGTGTAAGTTGGACAACAATCATACCTAGATTATAAACACTTTGAACAGAAAGGAAGCAAATCATTTAATATTGACGCTGTCGCACGACTTAAATCATTAAGCCGTACCAATTATATAATATCCCTTAGATATTGTTAACGGGTTTTCAATCAATTTTTTTAAAATAAAAAGCGGAAAAACCTCTAATTGGACCTTTTAAATATTATGAGTTTTTTTACAATATCCGCTTTATTTATCTAGTTTCTACAGTCTTCGGATAATTTAGATTAAAGTAGCTGTAAAATGTGCATTTACCTATCATGGCCCGCTAACATTATTTAGCCAGTTGCAGGGTTTCTATTTAAAAAAAAACCTAAAACCTTTCCCCCCCCCTGCCCGCGTAGCCTCGTCCTTAGTTACCACAAAATTTAAAAAAGGCCACCCAAAACCTAAGGTTGATTTTTTTTTTTTCCCCCCCCGGGGCCCCCAAAATTTTTTCCCCCCCCTTTGGGGGGGGGGGTTTTTTAAAAAATTCCCAAATTGGGGGTTTTTTTAAAAAATTTTTCCCCCCCCCCTTTTTAAACCCTGAAAAAAAATTTTTAAAAAAAATTTTTAAAAAAAAAACCCCAAAATTTTTTTTAAATAAAAAAAAATTTTTAAAAAAAAAAAAACCCCCCTTTTAAAAAAACCCCCCCCTTTAAAAATTTCCTTTTTTTTTTAAAAAAAATTTTTTTAAAATTTTTTTTTTTTTAAAAAAATTTTTCCCCCTTAATTTTTTTTAAAAAAAAACCCCCCCATTTTTTTTTAAAAAAAGGGGGGCCCAAAATTTTTTTTTTAAAAAAACCCAAAAAAATTTTAAATTTTTT
>JAGVSP010001385.1:0-40000 GCA_022494985.1 Micrasema minimum | reverse complement strand
TAACTGTCCTAAAATATAACAATATTGAACTTATAATGATTGTAAAAATGATTTAATCTAGATCTAAACGAAAAGATGCCAAGGAAAACTGCATATTTAGTTAGAGTAAAGTTTGTAATTATATTTATTGAAGGGAATTTTTTTGCAACAGATATGAATTCTGCATCATTGAAGACTACATTAAGTGTAAAAAAGCAAAAACTTTTGAACTACTAGCAAAAGAGGTGAAGAAATGTTCCTAAGTCATCAGAAGGCAGTACTATTAATATCCCAATTTTCACATACACATAGAAGAAGACCATAAATTCTCAAATAATAAAAATAACAGCCTTCTAAACCACTTATTAAATAAATCTCTCAAAATATTCTTAAAAGGTGACAGTGAATACTACATTAGGTCTTTGATATGTGCGGTAATGGCAGCAATCATGGCTGCGTCAGGTAAGGACAGCGCTGCGTCAGGAAGGAATTCTGGTCTCCTGGATATGTGGGTCCACGCACGCTCTGGTGTGAGGGATAACGGGAGTGTTGAGGAGAGATGAACACAGTCAAAAACCCAAGATCCATGTAGGAACTGAAATGTGATATAATTAGATTAATTAATGTGTTTATGACGTTGTTCCCCTCTGTAATTGGGCCTCCTTGACCTGTCGAGGTGGTACAAAAATTAAAAAATAAAAATGTGAAGAATAATTAACAACATAATATTATGAATTCACTTCTACTATTCCATATTCAATTCTTGTCACGTGATTTTGTGATTTGTTGTCATGTGATTTGTGTAATACCTTGGACTGGCTCTGATGCATAAGACTGATCATTTTAACCTTCATAGTAATTAAAATGATCAAGATACACTGCACTAGGTGTATCGTTGCAGTGCCCTATGCACAAATTGGGATAGTAGTAATAGTAGTAAGTAGTAGTAGGTATAAAGCAACCAGAGAAAAATTGTACCTTTCATTACATTTTTAAAGTAAAAGAGTTGGTACCTCGTCGAATGGCCTACGGACCAAATAAAAAACATGGTGTATATTAGAGAAACAGTATTGACATGAACACTTTTTCCTCCGATCTGCGGCAGGTGATCTGATGCTCCTAATTCTCCTAGTAACCAGTCAGAGTGATTTGTTATATAATGGTTCATTGCCTAGAAACAAAAATACAGATGATAGTGGTTATAAAGTGGCAATGAAAACAAAGTTTCTTTAAATTGCAAAATACACATTCTAACTCTGCTCATGACAATAGTTTTTGGCTTTGTGAAAAAGGATTTCATTTTTTTTTTTTTTTTAATTGTAAAGAAACATTTAAGCTCTTACGATATTACCCAAAATATTTCGATTTTAGGGGTGTTTTGGGGGTCGGAAATAACTGTGCCAGAGATGGTAACAATATTGTATTGATAATAATTGTCAAAAAAGGAATGATTCTCTGTAAGACTTATGAGAGATTTAGATATGTCACTGCTATCGTTTGATAGCTGCATATATTTCGACTAGAGATATGTTGCCGATGAACTTGTGGTTTTAGTTCAGTGACCTTTCTAAAACCATAGATTTCACAAATATTTAAAAAAGCTGTAGTCGCAATGTAATCTATGTTCGCTTGTTATTTGAAAATATAAACTAGCGCCACCGCAAAATTTATATATTATAGTGGTGATTCTAACTCTTTGAACTAAATCATTATAATATTTTTTACTAATGGCAACACTAACGCCATTATAGCTTCACTGGTGCCACAATGACAAACTTAACAAGCATGTTAGGTATGTTGAAAAACTTGTCAAAACTGTTCATTACAAGACAAGTAATGAAAATCAAAACCAAAGTAGACCAAACCAAACCATTATTGTATTTTTTAAATCAAACGGATAATTTACCTGGAGACTGTTTTGTTCCAACAGTAGTCATTAGCAACTGACTAACCATGACCTCAGATCCTTCATAAAGTTCCACAGTTTCGATAACTGGATTTCTCTGAAAATTAAAAAACAAAATGAAATATCCAGTAATTAATCTATGGCTGAGTCAAAAAGACATGTCAAAAAAATCTTTTTTTCTGCAGTTAATCTTTTTTTTTATTTTAGCAATTTTTTGCCGCAATTTGCTGATTTTCTCCAACTTATTTTATTTGAACACTGTAATGAAATAAGTTGATGAAATTCAGCAAACTGCGGTTAAAAACCACTAAATTATGTCTCCTCAAAAAGTATGATTTTGGAGACGAGGCGTTTTGGCTCTCAGTTACAGATATTATTTTTAACAGTTAATTGTATGGTTATTGAAATTGCAATAATGGATTCAAGGTCTTACTGGATAACAACCACCCATCAGTTCAGTGATTCCTTCAAGACTGAAATCTTCCGCATTCTCAGTTGGTTTTTGGGTTTAGCTGTAGAAACTTTTGTATTTGTTCCGTATGTTTGCTGTCTTCGTCGATTGAACACAAAGCTTCCGCTAAACACATTGCCACTGAAGATACACTGCTGAGGCTGCCGTCAAAACTGACAGAGTACACCATTTCAACTGGAACACATCAATATTAATAAAAGATATAAATAATCATAGATTAAAACTATTTGAAACAAAATTAGCTATATTTCATAATTATGGAAAACTATAAAGTGAGTGCTATAAACATTGAATAAAAATATTTCATTATGCAGGTACTGCACAAGACTTACTGGCAAGTAAATATCTAGTGTATCCATTTTGTTTTATTTTTTTACAAACACAGATACAAATTATATGATGGAGAGTTTCCTAAATCTCAATACAGGTACTTTTAAGAGTATGTAATAAATATCATAGATAAACTGAATACTGGTACATTATACATACAGAAAGAGAGGAAAAACATTTATTTATTTATTAACATTTCACATCAATTTTTGTTTAAAATCACAATTTTATACAGAAAGATGGCGACTCACTCAGTCGCGACCCATGACAATGATCTGGCCCCGACTCACTAGATAATCCGTGTCAAGTCAGGATCATTTAATCTATTGGAATGTGTCTTGCAGTATCATACAAGACTTTAAAAAGGTTCTTATTAAAAAAAGATTAGGTACTGTGCCAAATTTTACTAACATCAATACATAAGATCAATACAAAAAAATATTTTCCAAGAGTTTAGTAATACCTGTTCGTGAACTAGTCGCGGCTTTATTTGTCTTTTTTGTCTTTTTATCTTTTTTTGATGATTTTCTTTTGCTATCTTTCATCGATAACATAATTGGCTCAGGAGTGACAGCTATAAAAGTATAAAAATATAAATAAGTTTTTTTTTAAATCTCAAATTAAAAAGACTGAATATTTCATTTTTGTTAGTAAAAAATGTATCGTAAAAATTCGTTCCTTTTTTAATTATAATTTTTTTATTTATTCTATCTAAAAAATAAATATTTAAAAATAACATAAAAAACTAAAGAAAATCTATTATAAAAACGTGACATTAATTTTCATAGATAAGCTATTTTCTTCCGTCCCTTGTCATGTCCAGATTTAGACAACTGTCTCAATTTCAACTTGTTAGAGGGAAACAGAATGGTTAAAATGTATTAGATAGTGGAAGATAGATATAGTTGTCTTTGTTTCACTGCAAAATACAGATGTAACATAAAATGTTGACAGTTCTCTTTGAAATAGCTTGTCTAGTTAACTTAACATGTCTTTGGTATCAACAGTTACTACGTGCCTTTGATTTCTTTAGCAGCACTAGACTCTGCGATGCTTATTAGTTCTTCATATATTGCCATAATCAGGAACTGCAGTAGGACAGAATCCCCTACCGGAGTAGATGTAGCTGGTAGGACATGAGATATTAGTTTTGCCACAATAAACAGAGACTGTGGTAAGCAATCCCAAAGTTGGTGGAAGCAAGATAAACAAAGTGACATTGCCTGTAATAAACACAATTTAGTCAAATTTTACGCCTACCAACATTGAAATACTCGAAAGATATCGACATACAATATGTATAAAAATGTGTTATTATTTATTTAACAATTCAAGAAAAAAATCACAATTACAACACAGATAATGTTTTTCTGGATTATTAAGCCGTGTGTTTGTGGACTTTATGAGACAATACGGCATAATAACATTGTCTGTATTCTGAAGGCCGTGAAAACCTACGAACTTTAATCACAATAATTACAATGTGCATTCATCAAATCATTTGATTTTTTTTTTTTTATTGGCTTCAGGACCTGGGTCCTTTTGATTGCTGTTCAGCTTCTCTATCCAATGAGAGAAACAAACAATTAGATTTACTGAGAGTTCAACGAATGCCTATCACAGTAGTGACAGATTTGCAAAAGAAAAAAGGAATAATTGCTACTATCAAAGAAACAAACCTGATACATTGATGCTCCTGTTTGCACAGCATTAATAAGGGTTTGTGCTATGGATGGCAGAACCGGTTTAACTAAAGACAGAATAGCTGTTAACCATGGAGGACGCTTCAGCACCCATAGCTGCGAATATTAAAAAAATGTATTGATAACAAGAATAAATATACAGTTCTGATGGGTGTGATTGATTTTGTCAAGATTCCACTGTTTGTAACTTTGGCAACACTTAATAAGCTGGTGTCAAGATCAAGAAGGGATGGAACAGATATAAAACAGTATGTATACATATTGGGTAGGTCTATTTTATTGCCAATATTCAATGAGAACATGATGTTGAGAAAGACATCAATCTATGTTCTCATTTTTGTCAACTCTCAGCGAGAATAAAGAGGAACCCATTGTCACAATGTATGAACCTTGAAATAATTTGTACTTTAAAAATTACTTCTTATTATACTACTAGCTGACCATTTTGTTATTTTATTGTATTCAGTATTAACACCACTGTAGGGCTTTTACATAATCTAATAAATTATGCAGTACGTGCCTATGAAAAAAAATACAATATGGCAAAAATAATGAAATAGATTTTCTAACCTGCCTTCTATCCAAACTGGCAGCCCAGTCAGTTCCAGTGGACTCCAGAGCAGATATTATAGCCCGCTGCATATCAGAAGATGAACCAACTGAGAGGACTATGTGGGTAAGTGCCAGAACAACTTCAGAGTTCAGTTTGGCAGATGGATTGTTTGATGGAGTGCTGCTTGAAGAACCTTGAATAAAACACAACAGGAGCATTAAAAATTTTAAAAAATACAAAATTGCAACTTCGATGCTATTATGTTGGCATCACTGTTTAATATGGCTGTTCATGAAAATGTGTAACTTTTTAATTTAATAATTATTACGATAATGTGCCATGTGTGTTTTACCAATGATGAAAAGTAACGCAGGGAAAACATTAAATTAATTTGTAATGCTATAAATAATTGACCCAAAATAGATAAATAAGGCCAAATTGAAGAAATGTGTAAAACTCTTGTGTATATTTTATATCATTTACAATAATAAAAAATACATAAAATTATATTGATACTAACTATTTGACGAACAAAGAACTTATACAAGATAAAGTTACACAAACAGTTTCACTCTATCTGTTATGTAAAAAAAGTTATAAAATAAAACTACAAATTCATCTAGACGAGATTAATGTGGTACTTTTTCCGTTTTTTACCATGAATATTGAGCATCAATTTGCCATATCTCATCCCTGCGATTGAGAGTATCAGCAATACATTATTGACACACTTCATAAAATTAATTTTCAAAGCTTGCCTTCATTTGCAAATGTGACCTTTCTCTCAGATAAACAAGATCCATCCTTTGAGCACAGAAATCCTTCACAGGAGACTGCCTCAGGTTTCTTGCCGCATATATACTCTCCATCAGTTGGTAGGCCTTCCATACAGCGTTTCAACAAAGCTGATGCCACGAAACAATCTCTCATCAGCAAAACCTTAAAAATACATTTATTTTATTCATTTCAGATGCAGCATTTTAAAACTAATTACAGTAATTGAGAACAAGGCCCTGTTTTGATGGGTAATATCGTCCATTATTTCCATTGCTAAGAATTTGTTCATTATTTTATGCTTCTTAAATAATAATTTAAAACCATGATACCATTTTTAAGCCTAAAACCTTGATATTTTTAAACAGCATATAAAAAAATTCGTGCCTTTGGAATTGTACTGACGATTAAGTAGGTGCATGAACAATCTTTAATTGACTATATTTATAATGAAAATACATAATAGAATATCGCATTATTCTAAGAGTTTATTTTACCTTTTGCAGTTTGCATGGTTTCTTGTGTTTTTAAGATAATTATTCCACTAAAAACTGCTCAATACACCTATAGTATCATGAACATCTAGGCAGAAATCACTTCAGAAACACTGTTCTAAGATAATCAGTCAGTGTATGCGTTTCTATTTTGCTTAAAAGATTGGTCAAATCTCATGTGTTTTAATTTTATGTGTATATAAGTGAGAAAGTGACTTTTGACTCACACTTCATTACTTTTTCTACAAATTAAGATTCAAATTAGAATATTAAAACCGGATACAGTGATTTCTGCCTAAAAACCATCTTTATGAGGCCTTTGGGAAAATATCTTACTTTCAATAATAAAGGCCATATTGGTTGAGGTTGAGCTAAATAGACATAGAGCTCCAGAGCTATTGCAGTATTGGTACTAAGTTCTCGGCACGAGAGAACAGTCTTGTCAGGAGAATCGAATGGGAACAAATGGGGCATGGTTAATATATACCAAAGAGAAGGATATCCAGGACGTAAATCAAATAAATGGACACCAGTAGGCTGCTTGAAGATCTACAAGGGAAATAAAAACAAATATTAAAAAATGCTCATGCTAATATTTAAATATTGAAACAACTATATTGTTGTAATCCCAACAAAGACAAGTTGGATGAAGTATTTACAGGGCTTATAACCTGGGCTGGGATTAGTGTCCACTTGATGTATTAAGTACAGCACTCCCCATACCACTCAATATATTTATTTTGTTGATGTGGGGGTAGAGCTAAGCCACAGAAGTGTTGTTTTAAGAAAATGGACAATGAGGTTTTAAGAAAAACCATAATTAAATGGAGAACATCTGGCATCTTTTCCCAATTTAGCAAAATTCATAATTGTAATATTGTCTGTGTAAGTTCAATACCGCGTATTGATTAAAAAGTTCAGAAAAGACAAAAAAACCATAGAATTTAGTTAACAAAAAATATTTTTACGAATTTCGAAAACTCTTTCTTTTGTATTTTCTTTTTTGCAGCGAAATGCATTTATGCTAGTATACTTTAATTCGAATAAAAATTGAATGCAGATAAGATATTGATCCTTTTTTAAATGAAAACGATTTAATTGCGGTATTGACTTTGACCGATTGCATGACACCTATTGAACAATTTCAAAATTTTAATCTACCAATCGATGCGGCTTATTCCGTTCAACGGGAACCGTCAAAAATACGTATTTAGAACTTATTCGCTCATACGCGGTATTGAAATTACATAGACGATATGTTATCACATAGCTCTCTTCGCTCTTCCCCATTATTATATAGTTTACAGTTTACATTTTTTCTATAACCAGTGTCATGATCTCATTTTTTGATGTGGGATGCCTCTTCATTACCAGGATGATGATATACAGGCCTTCTTGATAAAAACAGTATTTTCATTCTAACCTTATACAGGTAATGAAGTGGAGCTCCTCTCAGCAGCAGGCATACCAATATTTCATGGCATTTCGAATGTACATCCCGAATAATTTTTTCCAAGACTCGTCAGTTCCAAGCCAATCAGTTCCTCTCCTCTAGCGCAAACTGCTGGAAGTAATTGTGATACGCAAACCAGAATGTTTAGTATGTCATTCATCATTACACTGTTAGTACTTTCTTCCAATATTTCCTAAAACCATACAAATTATAAACATATATTTTAAAGTGGATTTCATAAAGTTAATTTTTTAATTTTTTTGAAAAAAAATTTTCAAAAGATTTTTTTTTTGTTTACATAGGTAAACATTAAAAACACAAATACATAAAAAAAATATATAAACAAAAATCCCACTAAGGCATAGCCTGTTTGTGGGTATACTGTGAAAGTCAAACAGTGTGCACATGGCAAAAGAAAAAATAAAGTCATGTAAAAATGGAAAAATAACAGATAATGTAAACAAGATAGATAAAAAAAAAGATTACAAGATATTGGTATCTATAAACCGGAAGAAGAAGAGGGGAAATAATTATGATATATAAAATAAAAAATGACGTAGATTATGTTATAGTTGAATTATTATGATTAATTATTATTATGTTATAGAATGATTCTACCTTTATACGATGTATCCAACTTTGTGTTAATTTTTTAAAAGATGAAAAATTTTGAAAATTTTACAATGCCATTTATTGTCAGTTAAAAAAGGATTAATTAACTGGGGGCAATAAAATGTGCATGTCTCTGAGCAAGTCGTGATTTACAATGTGGAAGTTATTGCAGGAAATTCTACAGAACTTTAAGGACTGTAATTTTGTGCAAACTTCAAATACCATGTGCCAATATTACTCTTTACATTCAATGTTATTAGCATGATTGAGGAAAAGTTATTTCTTTATTTTCCATGTCCTGACTAACTAGATATACATCCGTGTTTAATGGTAATTATGCCAGATTGTAGACGATATAATATTTATTTTGACATATTTTGATTACCTGTGTATAGCGTACTGTAAGTATTGTTAAAGTTTCATTCAACATTCCAGCAAACACACGCTGGGCCATCTTTGGCGGTACGTGTCCCATAAGTCCTGACGTGTTCCTACAAATAGTACAATAAAATTAAAACCATAAATTTCAACAGTAGGTACTACATTTTTCTAGTTACATCTATTAAAATTGCTAGCCAAAAAGATATAGTCAGATTTATATGCACTGATCTGGAATGCGAAAAACAGAAAAAAAATCATGAAATTACGGACGAAAATCTGTACTTCTGGCATTATTTTTTTTTTAACCACCTCTAAAAACTAAGAGACCCAATTATCTAAAAAAAATAACATCACAATTTTTTTTTTTTTGTGAAACAAAATATGCATTTGACTTTATTAATCACCGATCATAATATTACCTTGCATATAGAGCCACCACATCCGTACAGATGGTGACCCTCCACAGCCCGGAGCACCCTGGAGAACATACAAAGCAAGCAACCTTCCATGTAAATCCAAAACTCTTTCGGCTAGTGCTTCAGCCATCTCAGCATATTTCTTTTGTGCTGACTATAAGCAGATAAGAAAATTGAGGTGATAAAATAAGTATTCATTTTATAGGTATAAGGTGTAAAACCAATAAACTTATTTTCATCCATAAAAAATAGTAATCCTCAAATCATAAAAAAAAGTGGTTTTAAAAGGAACATGACAGATAGTTAAAAAAAAGCGGGAAATTAATAAAAAAAACAAAAGAATTCATCTATGGTAAATTCAAATATGTTCAAAATGTTCTATTGAACAATAATAATTATTATTATTGATCGATCAGTACTTTTTTAATACTGCCACCATACAAAAAAATGGTTCTAAAATAGGGACATTTGATCGAGAAATGTATAAAATTATGAATCGAATAGTAATAATTTGCTTATTATTAAGATTTTTTCCTTACTACAATTACAATTTAAGTTATCTTTATTTTAATACTCGGATTGTAATGGAACAAACATCTAATAGTATCTGCTGAGTGTTACCTGTAAGCATCCTGTACGATGGCCGCCTCCGGTGTACTGAGATGCCTGGATATAGCAATATAGACTATTCTTTATCAGAGCGGAAGCACCGAGTGTACCAGTTAGTACAGGCAAATCTGCATGATCCAAAGCTTCTTGACTCAATATGTGAAGATGTTCTAAAATACACACACATTTTTATGAAACGTTTTTGAACATTGTACCTATTAGAGAACGTACCACGAAAGAAGGATGGCATAAATAAAAATGACATGAACAATATGTGATTCTGAAGATTGCAGTGTGATGAAGGACTTAATTCACTTAGTTTCACTTATTTATACTTAGATTCACTTCAATTATAGTGTCACAAACTCAAGGACATTTTGGGCATAAAAATTCGCCTGCTAAAATAAATATGTATTTGTGTTTACCCAATAAGAGTTCTGAAGACTTGACAACTAGGGATACGAATTTATCAGGATCAGAGGCTTTCACGATTCCACCGCAGCCAGATGCCAGTTCTTCATCATTTGCATTTCCATTCAACAACCCTGAAGATTTCCTTTATACAAAAAGAAAAAAATATTTACTCAATCATTATAAGTTGTTCTACAAAAATGTATTTAGTAAATAATATGTTATAGTTATTACAATATTAAGAATGCTTATTTAATATTGTATTTTTGGATATTATTTATAGTAAATACTGGATTCTCATTAGTTCGATTAGTCTGTGGCTTGATTTTATTAGGAGAAAATTAATTCTAAAGTAAAGGTAGGTCCAATTAAATTACCTAAATGCTGCAACAAATTCTTCTTCCCACCACATTACAAGTTTCACAGACGCAAAAGAAGCGTTCCGTGGAAAATCTAATTTTCCTCCGACAACTCCTGAACATATTCTTTCTTGTAAAACTGTCTGATTTTCCTAGAAATATATTTGAAAAGTAGTGTAAAAATGTAAATCATCAATCTTCCTTCTATGATTAGTTAGTAAAATAATATTAAAATCATATTATAAGTTACCTGATAATATTGAAAATCCCTTTGCAACAGTATTGGAACTCTGTCCATTAAATTTCCTTCTTCCATCACCTCCATCTTGAGATATTTTAATAAGAAATTAAATAACAGTACAAACTTTAACAGGCTTAAAACTAAATTAAGATCTTTGAGTAACTAATATAGTATTTTAGACGAGGCTGTACGAGCACTTGGAGAAATCAGCGTCATTAACGATTTTGTTTATTTCATCTTGTAGTAACTGATGTAGTGAAATTCCATCGTGTTTATACACCCAATAGCCATCTCCGTTTGGTACAAAATCGTAGCGTTTTGGTCCTGAGACTGGGGAACTTAGCCAGATTTGTCTATTTGGGGTTTGGCGATTTATTACGTAAGTGCCGTGGGGTTTACCAAATGCAATTGTCAGCACACCATCCTGTAAATAATTAAATATTTATTTACACCATGTTCTTGCTTCTTGCACATAAAAGATTATAAATAAGTAGTGATGTACAACTTATTATCAAATGCTTTGCTATTTTAAAACAGGAATAGAGAAAGCTAAGTAGCATTTTGACCCGAGTTGATTAAAGTTCAACTATTATACTTACTCCATAAATAACGTCGGCTCCTTTCAGCTGAGTACTTTTTTCAACAATATCATCAAAATATTCACAGAGCGATTCCAATGTTTCATCACAGACTTCCTCAAATTTATTCGCATCGATTTGAAACGTATAAAAATTTTCAAGTGGGTTTGAATTGGTTTGAATATTATCATTCTCGTTTGTTTGCTGCATGGGTATTTTATTTTTATTGACGAAAATTCAAGAGATCCTCAATAGTTTTCTGAACGCGATTTTTGATGCTCTTCATCTTTGCATACAACTTTTTCTCTTTTGACGTTTTTGAGTTTGACAAATATTAGGATTTTTTTGTTTACAGTGGGCTGTAAAAACTTAGATTGAAAATTGAAACCTCAGTAATAGTTTATATTATTAAAAACATTACTTTTTTTTCCATAAGAATGTGAAACATTTTGTTTATTCAAATTACTTTCGATGGCTTCTACTCCTAGATTCGAATCAAACGAGGAGAATATTCTGTACAATCTTCCATTTGGTTACGATTATATTTTTGTGGGTGATTCGCAATATACAAATGAATCTGACTTCGAATGTACGATTAATATAAAACATATAAACAATGAAGACGACGTTAAGGTAAGTATCAAAACAACTTGGTAACTTCACCGTTTAGCTTAGGATGTGTTGATGTTGCTGTTTAATCGTTGATATTTTCATTTAAAGAATGGATATCTAGGCTGAGTGAATGCACTTTAACAACATGGAGAATTCTAAGAACATATCCAGCGTCAGGAAGATGTAATTTGTATAAAATCGCTATGAAATGTCAGCATAATGTTAATCACAATCACAAAACCTCAAAGTTAAAAAAGAAAAACTACTTATCAAAACACACTGGCTGCCAATCAAATATGATAATAAACAATAAAAAGGTTTGTAATATTTACAAGATGCACTAAAACACAAAAACATATCTACAGAATTGCAAAAGTTGAGGAGACAATAACTTTTTTACAGATTAAACTTACTTTCAACTTACTTAAATTGTGGGTTATTTATTAACTATAGATTTTTCATACATACGTCTTTGTTTTGTGGATAGAATTGATAATCTGTACCATTTCTGAATACTTAACTCGAAAACTCATTGGTGGAGATACGCTTATGTGTTTTTGACCCCTCGATTTTTACTGTCATTTTAATCAAGCCTGACATCTTCTTTCTTAACTTGTTTTATATCAAAGTGAAATTGAGAGACGAGAGTTCTTCTGGGTTGAAAATATTACATTTTGGCTTGTATGTAAGGAACTAAAATAATATATATTGTTATCCCTTTTTCTGGGAAGAAAATTGTATTTACATTGTACTCCCTCTGCTGTTATTTTGTTTTTGAGATAATCCCTAATTTAAAAATGTTTTTTTAGGTTTTGGAAAAACTCTAAATCTAAAACTTTGGATCCTTCCCAGATAGATTGGCCATGCTTTGTGAAATTGAAATTTGTCCACAACCATCCTCTTAATACTTCTTCTGTTCTGCGCTTTAGACCTCTAGGCAATGAAATCAAAGAAAAGATCTTAGAATTGTTCAAGAAAGGACACACACCGACATCTGCCTTAGAAAGCATTTAAAATTAGAATTGTTTTTAATAATGAAAGTGATTTAAAGTTACATCCCTTTTTCTCTCAGTTTTATATTATTCTAAGTTTCTACGATGGCAGAAGATGGATTCTACATTCCTTCACTCTCTCAAGTGAAAATTTTATTTTCTCACTCTTTCGATGTTCCTAAAGAAAGTGATATGAATCGGACAAATCCTAGTATAGATGATTTAATAGAAAAATTAAACAAATCAAATGAAATGGCTAGAGCTGAAATCGTTAAAATAGGAGACAGTACTTTTGTAACTATCTGTAGTCCATTAATGACAAGAGCTCATCAGCTACTTCCACATAGTTCCCAAGTAGCATTTATTGAATCCACAGGGAATACAGAAATTCACGGGTACAAAATATATCTGATTACTTCTCTTACTCCTGCTGGCAAATCTAAAAAAAATTTTAAAAAAAAAAAAAAAAAAAAAAAAATAGGATGTTGTAGGTTACAAATGAAGCTAGTTTTAGACGTGTGGAAATGCTGCACTTTAAAACTCTCATGCGATGTTTCCCTCCAGCCGTACTCGTTTTACGGACAAAAAAATACCCTTTTATTTTCATGGCTGACGATGATGCCAAAAAAAAAAAAAAAAAAAAAAAAAAAAAAAAAAAAAAAAAAAAAAAAACATAACGAAATGATTTTATTTAAGAAATGGATAGACTATGTGCCAAACAATGTCCTACAGAAGGTATAAATGCCATTGTAGTACAAATAATATTTTAGTATAAAATTCAAAACTTTGCGTTGGATCGTAAGTACCAACATCTTTTTTCCTTTTAAAAGTGTTAAGTGCCATCGCCAGTCATATGGCTATTTGTATCAACAATTGGTTGACAGATGACCGTCTCTGTGATTAGTGGTGGCGTTAAAAGACGTAAAAAGGGGGAAAAAACGTGCCCATGTGCCCAAAGAACTAATAGATTCTGGACAATAATAATTTTACATCCAAATAGAAAGTTGATTCTGCAAAACGACCCCAAATCAAGAGGTTTGTTTACATTGTTTTAAATCTTCACCGGTTGTCTCTACTTAATCAAAATGTCACTCATCATGCGCTAGGGATGTGCAAACCTGTAATTTTCTGCCAACCATGCATAGTTTAAATGGTGTATTTTGGTATTGAATTCCAATTTTTTTATACTCCCGGTCAGAGGTATTAGGGTGAGACTTTATTTTACTTGTTTTTAGAGAGCAAAAAAAAAATTGAAAAATATATATTTTTTATTATAAAATTCGTTTAAAGATAATTAAACTTAATAATTTATAATTTTACAGTGATAAATACACGTAAAATTATTATTATTAATGTGTAACTAACTATTTAACGGCATATCAAAACCATAAGTTACGCCCAATATTGCAACCGAGAAAGTACCTTAACATTATTACACCTCTCCACATTTAGTTCCTCTAGTGTTAGTTTCTACTGAGTGCATAGATATTTACCCTAAGTCCCTAAGATACGCCCACTGTTGAGTACCTATATTCTTCGATTTGCTTTCATTCACTTTCCATTTTTATATTAGTGTATCTGCAAATGCAGCTATAACTGCATAAGTAAACTACCTTTCGTACAAACGATGTCATTGTTACACGGAATTCTATGGCGTTATAAAACAATGAAACAGCAATCTTCTTTTCCTGATGGGATTAATCCAGTTAACAGAATTAAAAGAAGAAGGCATGGAAACCTATGAATCTCCTCTCTACGAGTATGCGACAATCACCGCATATTATATGCTTCCAGATGCAAGGTAAATGTTGTCGTGTGTGCATAGCAACGTTCCATGTAACATTTTTTCCCTTTATCCAAAATAAGATCAAGTACTCTCGTTAAAAAGAAACACAGGACTTATCAACCTTACTTGGATCAAAAGGAAACATCTTTATAGAAAACCGAAAATATTCAGACGAAATGAGATGAAATTTATACAACATGTAATTATGTTTTCCCAGACTTGTAAGTCATTATGGCTCGAGCGAGATCAGAGAAAGAATACTAACGTCAGAATTTAAATATACATCGTTTTGTTTATAGCATTTAAGTATATCTTTTCCGGAGTCAAAAGTCACATATAAGTTCTACTCTAAAATTTTTGGAAAGGAGTTTCCCGAATTTAAAATTTGGCCCGAAACGAACTGATACATGTGAACGTGCGACCTCTATGTTGCTAAAATAAATGCCGATCCGTCAATAACCAATCTGAAGAAAATCAACTTGAATTACCCATCGAACGCAGAAAGCAACAAAACAGATGTCACTATATTAAAAAAAATCAAGATGCGAGTAGTAATATATGCCACTGCCGCCATGGACTTGGCAACAAGTATTTGCTGCACCAACTATAATATGGGCCATGTACTATTCGCGACATTTATCAAATTTTCACTTTGGGTGTGCCAATCGAAAATCCGGTGCTGGGTATATGCTTATGTGGAATGAAGCTATTACAGGAAGCGGGGGAAATGCGATGCATCCTGCATTTACACAAATGTTTTCTAAACATTTTATAAGAAAGGTGAATCTCATCATGTGGGAGTGGGGCAATTGTAGTGACAAATTAACAACTCAAATGCTGATATTTTTAAGGCATATCTTGTGTATAAAAAGTTTTTCCATCGATCGGAGCAACATTTTTACTGAGGGGCATTCATTCCTTAGCTGCGACCGGGACTATGCTTAATCGACAGGAACCGAGTAAACCTTCATGTTCCATGCAGATCATGTTGTCTGATGGAAAAATAATCGTGACAAGCAGCCTATTAAGTTATTTCAATGACATCACATGATTTCTGGATTTTAAATTCTGCGAAACATTTTGAATATACCACAATGCAGATATCGGAAGGCTCTCGCTTGAAATTTCGTAAGAATGTAATCCTTTCGTTGTCAAAATGAAAGAGACCCACAACTCTATGGAGCCCTGGAAAATGTAAGATTATGAGAAGAACAAAAAGTTATCGGATTTAGATAATTATTTCTTTACCCATGTGAATGCAAGAGCAAATCAACAAGACGCTAAGAAAAACGAGCTCACAAAACTCTAATACCTTACTTGCACACGAAGAACATAACCGTTTTTATAATCGATTTTAGATATACACGATGTTGGGTGCTTAAATCGTAATTAATACTGAATTATAAATACCATGGGAAATTTCATCGTCGTCACATCACCATATTATAGATAGATGAAAACAGTGGGATGTACCTATTTCTTTATTCTCACTAAGGCACTAACACCTTTATTGCTATTAGAGAGCAGGGCACTTTGGCCCTTTTAAAAGAAACTAACAACGGTACATGAACCTTTCTTTTAATTTGTTTTTTTTTTTTGATTTTATACTTAGTTTAATATGTCTTTTTTAACATATTTTTTTTACTAAACTACATTAAAATATCGCTTGTGGTTGATTTTGGCTTTAAAATAAAATAATGTTTTCTTTGAATTAATTATGTGTAGTTTTTATTTTCCGTCTGCTTTCCTTGTTTGTCCCATGGCACATAGAGCCTTTTTAATTTCTGGTATTCAATGACCAATTAAAAAAAAAAACAAAATTTTCCAAAGTCCAAGGGTTCTCCCTATTGTCAAGTTCGTATCACTCATATCATGGAAATATGGCTGAACTGCTATCAAAATGTTCCGAAAGTGTTGCGTGAGGAAGTGTATTACGTGATCAAAAGACTTATCTACTCTTAAAGTGAAAAAGATCTTGTCGTAACTTATACTCTTTTACGGTCGAAATATCAATCTACTTTGCCTAAACTAGTGACGTATTTAAATAATCTGTGGCCTATTCGGAGTCATGGTGGTCGGCATTTCGCTGCAATAAGCCGATTGATGGAAACAGTAACTTTAGTTATATAGAGTCAACATTTAAAGTTAATGAAACGAGTGTAGTTTTCAAAGAATACGAAAATACAATTTGACATCAACTTGTAGATTTTATGTTGTTTCCTGTTTGAATTGTATCTGCATCGACAGACTTGTAGAATTCACCAGAAAATAAAGTGTTCAAAAAAACTATATTTTAAATACATACCACCACCTTGTATTATCAATCCAAGTACGATTGAACGTAGCGAAATTGTTAATAGCTGCGACTTTGTTCCTAGCGAGTCTTTTACAGTGTCAAGTACATGGTTGATGTTTATACATTGCATTTGTTCGTGTGAACATTGGAAGGAATGGAAAGTTTGCAAACATTCTTTGTGGTGTTATCATCCAAATAAAAATACTGAAATTGACGAAGCGCCTCTAAACTTTAAAGCAATGATTTACAAAATTGCTACAGGGGTGGATCCGAAAATACATTAAGTTGAATCACCTTCTTTAGAACATCCATCAATTCAATTTGAAGAGTTTTCTTACAGTCAATCGGATTCCAATTTAAGTACAGAACTTAAAACTCTTTTTCTTACACAGCAAGAACAAAATGAACTACTCGAGTTCTACAATTCGTGTAACGAAGGGCTGAAAACCTAAAGCAATATATTTTGTACCACCTGCGATTAAATCAAATGTTGAACAAAATATTAAAAGTATGAAAACTGAAACAAAATTTATCGAAGCTGTTATAAATTCATTTGGTAGCAATCTTCCAGATATTTAGTTAGTTTAGATAACATAGGTTCATACAGTTATTTTCATTTTAGTGTTACAAGCTCAAAATTTAGAAAATGAATTTTAGGGTGGCCAAATATCAGATATAAAAAAGGAAAACAGTACAAAGGGTTAATATGTTCATAATTTCAGAAGCTATGCAACGTTTCAAAGAATTTACTTCGTTTTCACTTTTTTTTCTATTGGCAGTCGATACTAGAAGATCGAGTCGGTAAATAAATACCTACACCGTGTTTCACGATGATACCGCGAAACTCCAGAGGGTGATTATTCATGGTATTCTGAGTAAAAATTCCTTTGAAAAATTTTAATAGGATTTTTTCTTCCTTTCGTAGTTACGCAGTGTCATCGTGAAACACGGTATATATGATTTAATCACTAAAATAGACGCCAACGCCTCTATTCTCTGGGAAACTTTGATTATCACGCAACATACCAATTATTGACTTTTCTCTGCAAAAATTGTATAAGGCAATATTTGAATGGAATTTTACCAAAATAGGTAGGTATGACAATTTTCATTGTCTGAAAATACTCGATCTTAGTTCAAACTAGGTATAGCATTGCAAATAGGAATGACGCGTATAATATATTATTGTACCTAATCATAAAATCACTTGATAAAATTTTCCGTTTGACGTCATAAAATGCGATATATTTATTGGTGATCCAAGTCAATGTCGAGATAAAAGAAAATAATTCTTTTATAAATTGGAGTTTTATCATTGGATTAATATTGTGATTGAATTTGTATAGGTTTTTTAACAAAATAATCTCAAAAGAGGTTAAATTAATTATTTTCAATTCGCCGAACCACAATGTCAATGTTCTAAAAGTAATTGAGTTATTGCCCAATTAATCCATTATTGCTGATTGTTTCAAATTACGTAATTTGGTTAGGTAGGTACCTACCTACCTACTAAGTATTATCGTCTTTAAAACGCCAGTACATTAAATGTGGGCATTAAATTGACAATTTGATTGCAGTTAATTGTAAATACGTGGGAGATTCTACAGAATTGTCTTTTTTATCTAACAAAAATGTCATCGTGTGTATAAACCTAGATAATTACACCTACAAAATTATAATATAAAGTAAAACCAACATTCATCCTGCATTTATTTCCATCACAATCTATCTAGTAAGAAAAAAGACGGCAGAATTAGGCCCCATTTAGATCGGTATAGAGCAACTTTTGGTAGGTACCTAAACAAAATTCAGAGGGCACTATGCCATGTGACCTACGGCCGCTTCTCCATACAATCGTATTTATCCATTTTCTCCCTGGAATTTAGCACCAGAGCAATGTTTTTTTCACAAGTTTTAGATATAACTGTATTACAAAACTCGAAAAGGATATCCGAAATCCTGTAGGTAATTATCATCTTTATTTTTGATCCCAGATCCACGCCTTACCACAAATTTCGGCTGGCTCAGTGTTCAGTAGAGCATTGCAATGACAATTTATTCTTCCATTGAAGGCAATCAACCAAGAAGGTATCATTATGATAACTTCCTCTCATTTCGAGACAAGAAACAATAGATGAGTATAGTAAGATACCTAATACCTATAAGTTTTAAATTATTTTATAGTTTTAAGGGACTGTTTATTTATTTACCGGAAAACCAACAGTTATAGATTACATTAGAAAATATAACTAATAAACTGAAGATGTTCAATGATATTGAAATGTTATTGAAGTTATTGGAAGCTCGTCATAAATATGAATGAACAAGAGGAGTAGGATAAGTAGAGAAGAGGGTTATTATGCCTAAGAGTTTAAAAGTTTTTCGAGGAATATACCTACAAGGCAATATTTCTAAGTTGTTATCAACGCTCAGATGTTCGACATTGCTGAACATTGCAATGTCGATCATCCGAGCTGAAGTATAATATGAGTGTAATAAAGTGTGAGGTGTTTGTACCGTTTGTTTGCGTTTTGCATATGGGCTCTTTTATCTCAGTATGAGTAATTAGTGAGTAGGTAGGTAGGTACTTACCAAGATTGAAGATGAAAGCCACAACATAGATAGGTATTATTGTATTATATCGTCACCGTAGTGATAGTTTTTAACAATAGGTACCTAAGTATGTGTTTTATCAGTACGGTGACCGTATTATATTAAGTAAGTATACCAAATACTCGTAGGTATATGGATGATGGGTCCAAAACGTCAGCAACATAAAGCCTAAGAACACGGAATAGCAACCCAGAAAAATATAATATGTATTTTGACCGCCGTGAAAATCTACGAGCTTTGAACAATTAACACATGAAAACTATGAATTTTCCTCCGAGTTCATCTAAACTTTTGTTTGTGATCTCCGAAAGGTTAGACTCACTTGTAAAAATCTAGAATCCATGCGCTTACTCTATAAATTAGCAACTGAAGACTATATTATACTATTTGCGCTCACATAATAATAACCTCATATAAACGCCCCCTGATATAGGTAAATCACAAATAAATAAAATAAAAATATATAAATAGGTACTCCATGGAAATCATGAAGGATTAATAAAATTACTTTCACAAAAAAATTCCTGAAACATACTACCTACCTATTCACATAATATAATTAAGTTTGGTTATTTCAACTTAACATTGTTTGCGACGACTTTCTACCCCTGTGTATTTTTATTCGTCGTAAAAATGCAAAATAAAAGTTTGCAAACATTCCACATTCAACATTCCATCTTGAAGTTCGCACTTCCGTTGAATGCGAATTAAGCTTTGGACTTGTGTAGGTACATTTTACTATATTGATGTAAGTTCATACTTTCATACATTGGATTATGTGGACTGACTCATTTTTCATACCGACGCAATTTGTCTGGCTTTATAAGTTACTTACCTATGATACTATTGTAATAAAATATCTTTCCCTTCACCCTTCAAATAAATACCCTCCTATGAAACATCACGCATGTATTTAATTACACATTTGCGACTATGTTTCTAAAACCCTCGCAAATTCGCCTGATTCTTTTCAAAACATGAATTTCTAAACTTATTACTTATATATCTACTAAGCACCTACGAAACTAGCGTAAAAGTGATCATCTTACCTTCAAGTAATAAGATGATCAAAATACTACCTACGCAGTGCCCTATGCACCATTAGGTGTGGTCTGCTGCCGATAAGGGAATAAATCAACTAAGTAGGTATTTATAATGAACATTTTACATTTTGCAAACTTATCATAACTTATTATAACCTACTTATCGTCTTCTTCTTCTTATTCTTATTCTTCTTCTTTCGCCTCGTTCATCACTAGATCCCTCCAGCCGACCCTGTCACCAGCTAGCCCTCTCGCCTCCTCCCACGTCAGGCCCGCATCTATCAGCTCCCCCGAACACACCCGTAGAATGGTCATCGACGGTCTGCCAAGACGGCGGTATCCTCTTTCTCTTTACTTATCCTCTCCTGCGTTTAATTATTCAGATTTCCCAACACATACACCACACTCCACACACATTCAACAACACATATACACATTACATAACTTAACCACTTCACGTCTTTAGAAATTTGTCATGTACATTGTGTTAATCCACGTAATTGGTGTTATGTTCTATATGTTCCTTAATTTGAAAATTCTGTTAATTGTACTAAACATAGCACTGTGTGTACAACAATAAAATATAAATAAATAAATAAATTTTGGGTGTCCAAATCCTTGTAAACAAATAAATATTGGATCCTCTGAAAAACGATGTTCCTATTTTTTTACATACAGAGTACTTTCGTGTACATAAATCCACAATGACATATTTTTTTGCAGGAGGATAGACCGCACCGCTACTTATCTAAATTATTGCGTCGTTGTTTTCAAACACACTATTAGTTTTTAGTGAACCAATTCATGCGACCGCGACGGACTCACCCGTCTATGTCTCAAAGGTGTGGCAAAAGACAGATTTTTTGGGCTAGCCTATTTACTGACTTACCAACCCATATTTTCTATAATAATAATTTATACTGCAGCTACAAATTAAACAATATCATATCGTCCGCCTCGTAGCATAGTAACAGCGCATCTGGCTACCTAGCATGAGATCGCGGGTTCGATTCCCAACATGAAATATGTATTTTTATGCTAACATTAATTTCATGTGTGATACCTTGGACTATTACTGAAGCGTATGACTGATCATCTTACGTTAATGTAATAAAATGATCCATATACACTGTACTTGGTGTACCGATGCAGCGCCCTATGCACCATTACGTGCGGATAAGGGAAAGTAGTAGTTGTGTAATATGTATATATTTATATAAAAAATATGCATTTGATTTCTTATGATATACTCAAATATTTCAATTTTTGGGGCTGCTTTCAAATAGTCGGAAATAACTGTGCCAGAAAGCAGGAAAAAAGTTGTGCTGGAGTGGGATTCTAATCCGTAGTCCTCGAATTTACCACTAGACCACAACCCGGTTCAATATATTATATTGTGTATTTTATAAACCGACGTAATAATTTCACAACATGAATTAAAACAACCATTTTTGAAACAGTATTTATTCATTAATGTATTTACTTTAAATTATTTACTATCAAACTAAGTTTTATACAAAATATTAAAGTAACTGTCTAAATTATTGTGTAATTTGTTATACTTTTATGAATTATATTGTCGACAAAAAAAACATTAACCTTTAAAATGCTTTCCACGGGAACCCAGTGAGGAATGCATTATACAAAATAACAATATTACCATAAAACTGTACTGTACTACTAAAAAAAAAATGTACTTAATCATATTTTATATATATTTTTCATAAATATTTATTATGTGATACCTTGGATTAGCGCTACCGCTTTCCTTCATGTAATACTCGTAAGTAATCAAGGATAATAATAATATGCGTACCAATGCGGTGCCCTATGCACCATCAGATGCAGATAAGGGAGAGGAAGAAAGGAATACTTTTGTTAACGATGTAGCGTGTTATATATGATTATTTTAGAAACAGATCGCTTACATTTCTACCTATTGCATAAATGTTTAATTTTTTGCTAATTTTTTTTGGAAAAGAATTTTCAAAACTACCGCAAAACCATCTCATCTGTAGTTTTATCCGTAAATAACTCATGATTTATTATTATACTGTACAATCGTTAAAATTTTAGGAGCTTGTATGAAAAACTCTCGATGACATTATTGTGAGCTTTTTTATTATTACAAAAAAAAAAGTTTATTTTTTTGTTGTTTTATGTTGAAGCTCACCGCCTGAAGTAAAAAATCTTGTAAGGAAATGGAAGGTAGGTACCTACTGTATCATATGAATTTTTAGTTAATATTGATTTCTTCTTGGAAGGAAATATTCCGTTGAAATTTTAATTTTCCATACACCAAGTGCAGTGAATGATGATAATTTGTTATAATGTGATGATCAGTCTTACGCTTCAGGGCCATCCAAGGTATCACATATGAGATATTTTAACTTGAAAAAACGACGTTTTAATCAATATTTCTTATTAATCGAACCCACAACCCGCGACTCGTGAATTCAAGTGAGTTTATATTTTTTTATAAGTCTTTTGACTACAATCGCGCTATTAGAAAAAATCTTACACACAAATTGATAAAACGTTTTATTTTGCCACGAGTAACAAAAGAATTTCAGCAACTCCTTGCGCCCAACTAATTCACAAAGCAAACTCAGCCTTTTCTAATACATTTCTCAATTTCCCATCCGATTTCAGGAATCTCTTGGTCGGTGTATATTTGCTCTATATAAGCGTACACGCACCGCCCCACAACTCACAAGGCGCCAGTCTCCTAGCTGACTACATCGCTTGGTCACCTTTGTTTGTGAGTTTTAAAGTATTTTTCAGTCAGTCATAAGCTCTGTGATATTAACGCAACCTCAAGACTGTTAGTCAGCTTTTCCTGTCGAAATTAAAGAGAAACCTACTCAGCAAAAATGGTAAGCACTGAAAATTTGTAGATATATGACTTTTTTTGAAATACTGAAAACTTTTCAGGTATACATTTTTCATCCCTTGATACGGGATGACATTGGACGATCATTTCTTCGAGGCAATTTTTTGTTTTTATCGTTTTTTAGAAAATATTAAGTAGAACTCTATTCATTAAATAAACATACTTATTAATATTACCAACAGTACTTTATCCGCACTGAATTGGTAAAATGATGCATTTATTTCTTTTTGCGTTCTTGTAATGTTTTGTTTTTAATTAACGTAATGTTTTGGTTTTAATATTAAATCAGGAATTTGAATTTTCCATTGTTTCCCTTATTGTTTCTCCGAATTTCTCAATTCTCCATAAATTATATGACAGCAATTTTACTTTTATTGATTTTCAATTACCCATAAGGGACTGTTAGATATCAAAATTGACCTCCTTTCATATAAAATACAAATCATAAAAAAGGCATAGAAAAGTCGGTGAGTGGTTTTAAACAAATATTTAATAACATAATATTAATAAATTTTTCGTAGTATATCATATATAAAGTCTAATATCTAGGCTTTCTGGTAATTATATCAGTCAACTTGAAAGTAATTATTGAATTTGAAATATAAGACTAAACATCTTGCTTACATAAAACAAATTGTCAATATTCACAGCACCTACTGCACTACCTACCATGTAAATAAGGGAAAGTAGTAGTAACTTTTTGGTATGCGAGTGATTACTTTAATTTACAGAAACAAAAAGAAAACTGTTTTGTACCTGAAAACAGACACGATGTAACTAATGGATCATTGGTTAGGAATTGAACCCGCAACCCAGCAGATGATGAAATCACTGAGCCGTGAAATCAATTTACTGCTTGTTCTACGAATGTTTTTTTTTTCAAAAATAAAAATATTTTTAACGTTAATATTTTATTATACCTCTTCATATTTTAGAGATTTTTACTTAAGTTTTTGTCTGAAAAATCATCCTGTAATTTTGTTATAATCGTTAATATTTTTAATTCGTATGTTAAAATAATAATTATTATAAAAAACAATACATCACGGCGTCAAGTATGTCCAAGTTTTGTAGATCAGAATATTCTACCCATAACAGAACGCAATATAAAATATATAGGCAAACAAATTTAATTTATTAACTCAATGTTTGTGGCACTCACTTTGTAGTTTTCCATAACTATGAAATTAAACAACTTTTGTTTTAAACTACTTTTTTTATTTTTTAACACGCCAACCGTTTTCGGAGACACTACTTCTTCATCAGGGCTTTGTATAAGTAACGTTACGGATTTTATGATTATAAAAGAAATAATACAAAGACCTCATGAAGGAGTAGTGTCTCCGAAACCGGTTGGCGTGTTAAAAAATAAAAAAAGTTGTTTTAATTTCATACATTTAATTTAAATCCGATATTTCTGATTTTGGGTATAACCTATTTTCCAAATATCTTTCTTGCTTCGCGCTTTTAAATTTTAAATTACAAATTTTCGCGCCGCATCGATTTTTTAAAATAATCTACCAAATTCTATGACGAATAAAATACAGGATCCTTTGTAAAATCAAAACTTTTTTACTTCTTTATATTTTTTTAATTTTTATATTTTCATAAAAGTTGTAATTAATTTTAAATGTTTTTCATTGATACCACGAAAAAGTTATCAAACTACAATAACTATAACAATGGTATTTTATTTTGCATCTTGGCTAACATTCGTTAAAATTAAAATCTCATAAATGAGAACCAAGAATTTTAGAAGTAGAGTGTCGCCGATTACTTAATTTTCATAATAGTTTTCAGGAAAACTGAGTTAAATTTCCTATATTTTTTTGATATTAATAATATGCAACTAGTCGCTCGCGTGTTCTAGGAAGGGTTAGTCAAAAAACAATATGTTCCTTTATAACAACTTAACACGAAACTGTTATTATCTCCATGAAATATTATTTGAATAAAAGACTTACCTGCTGTAACTGCATTTTAATAAATTTATTTAATAGTTCTGTCAGAAGCAGATTTACATTACCTAGCCGGCGTAGCACGGGTGTTTGTGATAGAATTTTTACGGCAGCAAAAATACCGAAAGTATTACTGTGCTTATTAATAAATAACCAAATTCTTTTAATATATCAATTTCTTATCTGGAATCGAACTCGAGTCCTCCAAGCAAAAATTTACTACCTAACATCACCTACATATCGATGACATAGAGGCCAAGGAGCGTTAAAAATATTTTTTGGTTCACCTATGTAATCATCATCATCATTTCATATACGCTCGATACGTGGAGCATATGGATTCCACAAACTGCCTCTGAGCTTAAGCGAAGCGATCGGCGGCCAGTTCTAGCCTTCCCAGGCTCGGCCACTGTCCACAACCCGTTATTATTATTACTATGGATAATTTATATAGCGCCGTTTTCGTATAAAAATATACCTCAAGGGCGCTTTAAATATTGAATTTAACGTCTCGGGAAATTTAAAGTGAGTGAAAACTCAATTTCTGAGTAGAAAAATACCATTATCAAAATTAATCAAAAGATTTTGAGAACATATAGGTCTTAAGTTTCCTTCGAAACATCACTTCACTCTCACAGTTGCGCACTTCTGGTGGGAGAGCATTCCAAGCCACAGGGCCCGCAACCGCAAAAGCGCGCTCTCCAAACTTTGTGCGCTGATTACGGATCGGTACTAAAACCCTGCCTTTAGCTGTAGATGAAGCTGATCGAAGTGTTGTTCTGTATCTACATAGTAATATGAGAAAGAAAAAAAACTTTTGTCTAGTACGTACTTACTAAACTGAAAAACTCGGACGGTTAAAAATATATGAAAATTGTAAAAAGCGTTTCACAAATATTTTTGAAAAGTCATCAATTAACCTTTGAATATTTATGAACTTTGCTATAGAATTTCAACACATTGACCCGTGGTTTATATCGATTCCTGCATTGTTACATAATCCCACTTTTTTCAACCTGTTGGTTGCTCAGGGATGGGCAGTACCCTGGCACCAATATCTAATTTCTTCATTCTATAATTTGAAATTTTCAAATCACTCTAACATAATGTACCAAGCGGAATTTTCTTTGTTGCTTCTTGGTATGTCAGGACTCGATATCGTGTTCCTTTGTTCGGCAGGAAACTATTTACCAAAAGACTAAGAAGTTGGTGTTAAAGTAGTGTAAAGCGTGATCGATTATGACAAGAATTATTTCAGTCGCAAAATTATTCGGTTATTGTAAGAATCGATTATTTTTACGTAGTCGTAATAGGTTATGTATGGTACAACTTAGTACTTAATAAAAATGGAAAAATATAGACGATAAATATGGGCATTTTTTACGTTTCATTAAGCTTATTCGCGTGTATTAGAAAAATATTAAGAAAATATATTTTTTTTTATTTGGTTGTCTGTAAAGTCGGGTTTACGGACGACAATTTTACGTGATAACGTCAATAAGAAAACATTGATGAAAGATAGCATACTTTTATGATTTGAATTGAATTATTATTACTAAATTATCATTTATTTTGTATAATACAAAGAAGGAGTCAATTGAAAACTAAAATTTTTTCCGTTAATTCAAATATGTGTTTACTTAAATTATGCTCTGACGACGTGCACGTGGATGACGATGAAGATTCTGAAACTGTACCTGATGCGAGGACGTCGAGAGCACGGTTCCACACCGATGGAGTGGAAGAGAGATAGATGTGTCACAAACCGAACGCTTAGGCCGATCGTGCCTCTCTATCGCTTGTTCCGCGCTCTCGCTTGCACACTCGGCTCAGGCGGAACGTGACAATGAGTCATGCTTTTTCGTGTGTGCAGCCGGCGTTCATCGATTTATTAGACTTTATCACGTCAAAAACGTTTATTGCAAAAAAAAAATTACAATAAAAGACGATAATCAAATCATTAAAAGTAGACAAACTATTGTAAGCTAAAAAATCAATTGAGTTGATGTGCGTTTGGAAAAAGCAGATTTTATTAAAATCAAATATTTCAAATCGACAAATTAAGACTATCACCAGAAATATTTTTGATTACGATAATATTACAGCACAAGTAAATTTCAAAAAGATATATAATCCGTTATTTTTATCTTTTACGGAATAGTTTATTGAAATCAGAACCACAGTTATGCGCATCACTATTCTAAAGCTTACTTAAATTAAAAAAGTCTTGGTCATGTAACCGTAAATTTCAAGTTTGTTAAAGTTGCATGATGATCGACAAAATACGTGACAAACTATTTATTTACAAAGGGGTTGAGCATTGTCGTTTGCGTGACAGGGCGCGCAAAAAGCAATTTAATCAGCAAAATAATACAAAAACTGTCCAATGAAGGTTTTAATATAATGTACGGGAAAGATTTTTTCGGCGTAATTACATTCAGCTTTACTCAAAATAATGTAATTAATTATAACTAATAACATGTCTTGTATAATAATCATATTATCTTCCTTTTAACTGGTACGTATATTATAACTTATAACAAAAGGCTAGTTTGTTTTGTAATTACTTTACTGGAATGCTCCTAAATGAGATAACGTTTATGCATATTTATATATGCATTATGCATATTTAAAATTAAAGAAAACCAAAGTTCACTAAATTAACTGTGATATAATATTTTTTTATCAAAAAAATTGAGTACTTCCTACAAGTAGGTACTCTATTTCCTGCGAATGAATAAAAATATGTGTTTTGTACTAACTTTACATTCTTGACGTTTTACAATTACTCGTAAAGCTAATAAATAATCATTATACTAAATAAAACTGAGATAATCAAGTTTACACTCATGTGTCGAGAAACATTCCTATACAACAACACGGATTTCTAAAAAAAAGATCCGTCACAACAAATTTAGCTGAATTTACGCAATTTTTTATTCTTACAATTTTGAAAATAATTTACAAGTTGATGTCGTTTACACTGATTATGCAAAAGCTTTTGACAAAGTCAACCATCATATCCTTCTCCATAAAATTGAATCCATCGGAATACATGGTGATCTTTTAAGGTGGTTCACTTCCTACTTAACAAATCGTTCGCAGGCTGTTGTAACTGGAGGCTTCTGCTCCGATCTTGTTACTATTCCGTCCGGAGTGCCCCAGGGTTCACACCTTGGACCACTTCTTTTTAACGTTTACATATGCGATATTGGTCGGTGTTTCAAGTTCTCTAGTTTTAGTATTTTTGCCGACGACATGAAAGTTTTCCTGCCCATCAAAAGTGTAAACGACTGTCAAAAATTACAAGAAGACCTGAATAGGTTGAGCAATTATTGTGTTTTTTAAACAAATTAACTGTTAACGTAAAGAAATGCCAAAAAAATATCTTTTTTCCGTATTCGATCACCAATAAACTATGCTTATATAATAAATGACATCGTCATAAATCCGGCTTCGGAAGTCCGCGACTTGGGCGTCATTTTGGATACCAAATTGACATTTAATATCCATATTGAAACTATAGTCGAAAAAGCTTATAAAATGTTAGGGTTTATTATACGATCCACCAAACAGTTTTATAAGCACGGACCCATTTAAGAAGGTATATTATTCTTATGTGCGTAGCATCTTAGAGTTTAGTTCTCCAATATGGTCTCCACAATACGGCGTTCATAGAAATCGTATCGAACACATTCAAAAATGTGTTTCTTAAGCAACTGAATTATAGAAATCATGTTACCTTTTCAAGCAATACTGAGTCTGCTATGTATCACAAAATCTCCATGTCTTGAAAGTAGACGCATTATTCTTGACATGAGCTTTCTTTACAATGATATTACATGACATGATTGATTGCCCCCAAATTATTGAACAAATTGCATACAGAGTACCTGTTCATATAACTCGCCACCCTGCACTTTTTCATGTACCCCATTAGGAGAATCTTGAGTACTTATAATGACGGTTTTGGCGATGTTGACATTTTCTGCTGTAGTTATAACCTTTTTATCATGTCTATTCGTACTTCCTTGAGCTTGCGGACGGCTGCTTAGTCTGCAATTTGCTCCTAGTACCTTTCGTCTTATATTTAGTGTAGGATGTAGAGGGTCTGGAGGGGTTGCGGATTGTTGGTTGTTTGCGGGTTCGATGAGGTATATTAATGGATGATTTAGTTGTTGTGATTGCAGCGGAGTATGTTGGTAGTACTGAAGCTGTATATAAATTTACTATCACTTTTTGTTTTCTGTTTTTGTCCATATGCTTATAAACATACTGCAATTTTTTGAGAACTGTTCATTGGCTACTGTTTTTGTTATTCTTACTATGTATATAAATTATTGAAAAAGCTGTTATGTTTCTCTCTAATAAATAAATAAATAAATAAATAAATAAAATGGGAAACGCTCAACTTAGTCATTAGCCCTGTAAGATTATTATATCAAATCAGTAGACAGATTCAAGTATCTATCTAATTATACTAGTTAGCAGGTACATATTACATATAAAATATAGAAAACACAATGAATGATAATACCATAGTCCCTAGATCCTAGATAATATTATTACGGCAGCCACAAACCACAAATTTGATTGATTTTCTGTGGTCAGTTCATATTATAAATTATCGTAATAATGATAAAGGTACTGCATTGAGTACCTACTGCAACACAAAATATGTAAATTATACTTGAATTATTTTCTAATTCAGTGTACTTATATTTTTTAATGTCCTCTTGGTATTATTTTTTCTAATTATTCATAATTTTTGCTCCTTGGTTGGAACCGACTAAAAATTTATTTTAAAAAAATTATAATAATTGGGAATTTAAAAGAAACATACAGCTACATAATACAAAATGTTCCAAGGAACTTAAAATTAACCAACTTAAAAATAATGTGGTCCCGATAATATAAAAAACAGTTTAAAGTAGTTACTGATAAATGAAGCAATTCAAAGACAAGAAATAGATAACCAAATTAAAAAATTTCATATTATTGAAATATTCAATTTATCACAATGAGGAATATTATTAGCTTAGTTAAATACAACTGTAAAAGTTCAACAAATAGCAGTAAAAAGTATCAGGAAACCATTATTCAGATTTTTTGCTGCGATACAAGGAGTCCCAAAATAAGAAAATTATGTAAAGGCCGATAATATTCTACAACATAAAAGCTTATTGCAAAACGATTGACCGTGAAAGAAAATACTCGGATACTTTAATATTACTACCTACTCTCCATTATCCGCACCCGATGGTGCATAGGGCACTGCATTGATACGCCAAGTGCAGTGAATCTAAATAATTATTTATTTTTTTACATGAAGGCGATAGTATTATTATTACTAAATTAAATGTTAATATTTTCAAAAGATATCTATATCTAACTGTTTGCCTCAAGATTTCTCCTTGAAAATGTTCAACAAACAAGAAGAGATTTTTAATGTTTGGTTTTATACGTTTTCCCTATAAATTTCAAACCTAAGATTGCTGAATATGCCTAAAAAACTTCTTTTTTTTTAGCGTATCTTGTAACTTTAGGTATATGTAACATATCATGTGGCCAATGACATATGCCCTGTTAACGCCTAGATATCCATATCTCTGCAGAGATGTCAAATTGTAATTTACCATGGTGATTTTTGTATTTTTTTAAAAATATTTTTTTTAATATTATATTTATCTAGTACTATATAATTTACAAAGACTAATATTATTTTCACGTACATTACACTTAATTTTTTCCTAACTATTATTATCCTAACATTATACATTTTTCAATTTAGCTATAATATAATGCACGAATATTTTTCACACATAAATTTTTTACATTTTGTATATTTCTTATATCATCTGGAATCTCCTAATACATTTTTTATTCCCTTATACATCAGACAATTCTGTGACATAGTTTTTCTTTTCTAATCTTATATTTTTGAACCTCTTGTTGCATATTTATGAAAAAATTCATTGTTTTTTTAATTTGTTTTGCAAATATCTTGGAATTATCCCCTTAACAATTTTGTTAATTTCATTAGCAACATTTTATTTAATTCTTTGGTCTTAATTATCTGTCTGTTAATTATCGGTCGTAGCTCAAGCACAGATAACTATCGACGTAGTTAAAAGCGTGCTATTCACGTGCTATTGCTAACGATTTGAGCGATCCCAATGACATAACGTTTAAGGGGAAACGATCCGAAACGATCCGAAACAGGGTTAGGCGTTTTGGGTTTTAAATGTGTAATTACCTATATTTCTATGATAAAAAATGTTTTTTGCTACTCAACATAATGATGTTTCCTGTGATTAAAAATCTTTCTCTTAAATACTATAATTACGTCACAAAAAATTCGCGAATTTTATGAAAACCTCTCGAATAGCGTTGTGGCGTTTCTTTATTAGTGACACCTCATTTCTAAAAGAATACCAGTTTATTAAAAATATAATTATTCATCCTGTAATTAAAAATAATGGCAAAAAACAAATTACATGAGTCAGTTGTTTTCCTTTCTTCCACTACAAGAATCTTTATTGACTATTCTACTTTCCCTTATCCGCAACGCCACAGGTTACAGCAAGAACAGGTGTAGATGACTAAAACGCTTTTATTACTTGAGAAAGAGTTCTTTATTGAGAACATAAATATAGACATTAGTAAATACAAAAATAATCCGTCCCGATAACCGGCAATTTTGCCGTTTGTGTCATCGGGAAGGCCATGAATGTAGGGATGATGCATTCTTACGCTTACAGGTTATTACCAGTCCCAATGTATCGCCACATGAAATATTAATATGAAAATAACATGTAATAAAATTATTTCATCTGGACGAGAAACGAGCCCTGCGACCGTCATTGCCACGGTAGCACAAATGGCGCTACCACTATGTTACGAGGGCGGACATCAGGGTAAGACACAATCCCAGAAATATAATATATACTATTTGTAGAATGTCGGATTACTTTTCATTTTTTCTTTAAATACAATTTTATCATCACATCACCTTTACATAATTTTCTTCCCATGTAGTAAGCACTTTGGATTTTTTAATTCCGAAATGGCGGGCGCACCTTTTTTTTCATAAACATAATGATGGGGTATCGTTTTAGGGTCTCTGATTTCGAAATCTTGCCGTTTATTTTTTATTTCCAAGCATGGCGGATGTAACTTTTTTTCATACATGTCTGTGGGGTATGTTATAAAGGGTTCAAAGGGCCCTGATTACGAATCTAGCGTTTATATTTAAAATCCAGATGGCGGACGCCAATTTTCTAATAAAAAAAGAATAAGTCCGCGTATCGTTTAAAGGGTTTTTTTACGGGGGCCCTGATTTCGAATCTAGCGTTTATTTTCGGATTCAAAATGGCGACCGCAAACTTTTTTTTCATAAAAATGATGTCTGGGTCATTCGTTTTAATAATGGTTTTTATGGGCTAAGATTCCGAATATAGATCTTATTTTTGGATCCAAGATAGGCGACTCAGACTTTTGTTGGAACCATGATAGCGGTTATCGTTGAATGGTTTTTATGGGGCTCTGATTTTCGAATAAAATGATGTTGGGTATCGTTTTTAATGGTTTTATGGGATCAAGATTTTCGGACTATAGCGTTTATTTTTGGATCCAAGATGGCGGATAAAACTTTATTCATTAAATGATGTTTTGGGGTCATCGTTTACATGGTTCTTCGGGGCTCTGATTTCGAAATTTAGCGTTTATTTTAAGGTTTCCAAGATGGTTGAAGTACATTTTTTCATAAAACTGATGATGAGTCTCATTTTTAGGTAACGATTGGTTATGGACAAAAACGGAATAGAGGAAAGTAAATAATAAAAATACTTCTACAAGACGATCTAACACTAATGAAAAAATAAAGTAAAAAATGAACAAAACGCCTAAGTGACTAGAAGACTCTAGAAACCGGAATCCGCGCCAAGGGCTAATTCTCGGACTAAATTATAATTTTAAATTTATACCAATAGTCAAAATAAATTAAACCCCAAGATTGCGAAATGTATTTGTTTGCAGATGATCCAGCCTTAATAATGGCGAGTGATGATGCATATTAATGAGGTGAATGATGGTCATAACCCTGTAACGCTAGGTATCATATTCCCTTCAAACTATGTCTCTGTTGAGATTTCAAATGTATTATTAGCCCGTCAATGAGCCCTAGTAAAACGCCTAGGTATACCATATTCCTTCCACAACATTATCGCTCTATGTGTGTGGTGTCAAATTGTAATTATCTTAGCCCGTAATGATGAAATTCCAGTTTTTGTCTACAAGTATTTGGACAGTCAAAATGCTTGTATATTTATTATTGATTGATTGATATCCATATTCCAGAAATTAATTTATTTTCTGGAAAAAAAACTACTTCATCTTTGTAAGAATATAAAACTGAAAATATATACAACTCCGCGTAAATGGAATAAACCCAGATTTGACTGTACACGTATTTGAACGACACCACAAGCAATGTTGAAAGACTGATTAAAATTTGGGAATTCAATCACTATTGGTCATGTTTTCGTTTTACGTGTACCAGTTGGATTTAGATATATATCTTTTGATGTCTACTGAAATAAAAACCCCTCTAGTGAGACCCTGCCAGCTGAATGTGAATGGGATGCATGTTGTTACTGTAGAATTTAAAATACTACGACTCTGTATTATTTTACTCTGAAATACGGTTGTAAAAGTGTTTCATGGGAGTAAAAATGTGTAATATAAATCATTCGATCCTTTTGGTATGAGTCGTCCCAGGGCCTAGATACCAACAATTAATTATATACATCGCAGTTGTGACGACATATCATATGTGGGTTAGTATGTATATTATCAATTGTTCGTTTATTCCGTTGGCTGTCAACGCGTGTCGAGTTGTTTCGACCCATGAAACTGAGAGTGTGTGCGTGTACATCCGTGTGCAAAATTTATGAGTACGGAAATACGAAAATTCGAGACCGCGAGCATTCGAACTACGGAACCTTAATACCGCGAGCATTGAAGATCTGAGCCGAGCGGAGCCGAGCGGAGCCGAGCGGAGCAGAGCGGAGCGAGCGGAAGCCGAGCGGAAGCCGAGCGGAGCCGATCGGAGCGAAACTAAGGCTATATATCGGCGGCCCTTATGTCAAACGTCAAATTCATTCGCGATTGACGGATTTTTATTATTTCGACTTCTTTGTCTTTAATATTGTCTTGCCCGAAACCGAGCTAAATATAATAAAGATTAAATGAAGATTCTGTGCGAATAAGAGTATCTGTAGGGAAGATGGCTCGCGACTTAGTCCTTGCGCTCGTTCGATAATCCCGATCGATAACTCTTTAACGCGTGTTCCATTGTGATCGCGAAAACCGTTAAACATCCTTGGGTAAGAAATCGTTATCACGTCCGCTTATTAACCGATCGGTTCTGATTCTGTGATCCGAGCAAATCGGTCTAATCATTTTTTTATATGTATGTTCTTCTACTTCAACTCCAATATGAATTATGCTGGAGAACCGGCCCTCGTAGGTACTACGCGTATAATCGAAAATGTCTGGTTTTGCGGTAGTCTGGGTACAAAGTATCAAATATCCTTCAATATCCTAAGTATGAGTCATCTGCTTTGCCTGTAACTTTTTATAATGCGTTATTGGGAATAGTCTGGGTTTTGAGGGCCGTTCTGGCGCCGGCCGCTATTTTTCGGGAGTCTCGTACATTTTCAGACCGGAAAATATATTAAAGACTTCCTGACACATTTTTTCTATTATTTCTACCAAACGCGAAAATCCACAATTATCAAAAGTGATAAATTGGCTGTATCAGAAAATAACTCACACGCTATTAAAACCGTAATTTTCGAAATGTATACTCACCTACTTTTAAATATTTATTATTCAAATTATAATTAATGGTTTTAATGAATAGGTACTATGGCGAATGTCGATCATGCAAGTTTACATAATATAGGCTAAACAATGAAAACGTTTAAGCAAATAAATATAATGTAGGTATAAAGTTAATCGTTCAATCGTATCTTATGTATATTTTATTCTTCATGGTATGATCAAATAAAACAAGTGCTTTTGAAAGTGGGCATGTAAGAAGTCGGAATAATCGACGTGCGTGCATGAGAAGAGAAGTTTGCCAGGACAGAGTGGTGTGGGGTTCTATCCTCTCTGCTTACTCCTTCGGAGAAATGGCGTGATGGTTAGTTAGGATGCCGTTAATAAGTACAAAGATCAATCAATCCTTGATTAGTTGCGTTATGTTGTTATTCCTGATAACGCTTTTCTGATGTCAATCGTCGTTAATTGTGAAATATCATAGCATGGTAACAAGTAATGAAAATGGCGGTAATCCTGGCTTGTAAATCTTGGCAATCAATTAGAGCGTGCCATCGCAAAGAGTGTATTTTCTGGATAGATAGCTTTTAAGGTGAACAACCTTCTGGTAAATTAGCTAGATTGAAACACGAATTTTAGTAGGTGCCAAATAAATCTATTTGAAAGTTTTGTTTCGAATATTTACGTACAATAAGTTAAATGTCTGTATACATATAAATATGTAGAAGTAAACATCATCAAGTCATCAACATCTTACCTTCATCACCATCATCATCCTTTTCAAAATTACTGAATGCAATTCGATAACTTAAATAACCATAAATTGTTAGTAACGTTTAAATGGTGTACGAAATGGTGATAATTTTATTGAGTTTCCAAAAACATTATAATCCGTATGCTCCACATAGGAAGCAGTGGACATGGGATGATGGTGATTTCGTATAATTAAATACAACCACGATGAAATACATCAATCTTGAATAGGTTTACAGCTTAGGTTTCGGTATACAGTAAAAATATTATTATTTCAGTTGATGTAAACAGTAAACCACGAAGCACTTAACATTTTCTGCATCTGATGTCACTTCAACAGAGATGAAAATAAATCATAATACACATTATAAGATACATTCTATCTTATTAGAACACTGCTCGTGGCCCGTAAACAGTCATAGATACATTTACAAGTCGGAGTTAGGTATTTATCCCGGAGTTAGGTATTAAATAAATATGTAACTCCCGTATATACTCAGCGGAGTTGGATATAGTTAGCGGAGTTGGATATAGTTAGCGGAGCTATATCTTTTCTTAGAAGGACATATTATTACATATCCAATCTTTTACCGGAGCTAGTTAGCCCATGCCTAGTAAACACCAATACACATGAAGCATACTACACTGCCACTGATGAATAAAAAAAAAAGTTTTATAAAATAAAATGGTAATACAACATTTTGGGTCGTGTTCAAATACTTGTACACAAATCTGGATTTTATCCCAAGACGGGAGAAGATATATTTTTATTTTATATCCCTACAGAGATGAGGTAGAATTTTGTATGTTGTAGTACCTACCTACATAAAACAGCTAATGACAGGCCAGCCAGTGGCCACTTAACCCAGTCAATGACAGGTCATAAGCCCCGTAAACGCTCGAATATCCACATTCCTGAATTTGAGAAAAGTTCTACCTCATCTCTGTAGGGATATAAAATAAAATGGTAATCTTTGTTATGAAAATGTGACGTGTTTTCCGCATAAACCTTAACTTGCTTTTTTCAAATTAAATACCAAATTATTGCACAGGATACATCCAGCATGCATACGTCATCTTATTATCTACTCATATAGACTGTGTTGTATGATCTTCATACTGTTGTTTGTTTAATATTATTAAATCGTGTATGGTTCGCGAGTATGAAGAATGCACGCGCAATAAATGCACACATCTGAAATAATAATTGCTCCATTGCTCCGTGATTATTCACAAGTAACTTAATATTTGTTCATACCAGTCTATGCAGCTCTTATACGGAGCAAATAATGTGCAGAGCGTTTTAAAAATAACAACCATTGCGGTTTTATTAATCTTTGAGAGCGGTACAATATACGCAATTATAATTTTTCACATTGAAAAATACATATTATTTATTCAAAATGCAGTTTTCCTTAATTTCACAAGTTTGTAGGTAAGGCCCAGATTGTGATTTGAAAACGCTAATCATTTATTTAACACACCGAAGAAAATAAATGAAAAAAAAACACATTTTGAGTGTGTCCAAATACTTGTAGACAAAAACCGGATTTTACCCCTTACAAGCTAATAATTACAATTTGACATCTTAACAAAGACGAGAAATTTGGATGAGAATATGGATATCTAGGCGTTTACACGGCTTATGACCTGTCATTGGCTGGGTTAAGTGGCCACAGGTCATAAGCCCTGTAAACGCCTAGATATCCATATTCCCTTCCAAATTTCTCGTCTTTGTTCTCGTCAAATTGAAAAAAAACACAATTATCATAATGTGCGTTCAAGGGCACGAGCTTGGATCCTCTGATTGCTGGCTTTGTACTTCTTACCTGATCTAATCGATCGATTACACCAATCAAGAAAATAGTTAAAATCCTGTTTTTTAATTGCCAACAGAGGGAATGCATCTCCGTGCACATCGGGCAAGCTGGCGTGCAGATCGCAAACGCGTGCTGGGAGCTGTACTGTCTGGAGCACGGGATCCAGCCTGATGGCCAGATGCCCTCGGACAAGACCCTTGGCGGGGGAGACGACTCCTTCAACACGTTCTTCAGCGAGACCGGCGCGGCGGCAAGCACGTCCCTAGGGCCGTCTTCGTGGACCTCGAACCCACGGTAGTCGGTGAGTGATCCATATCCATCCACTGCAGAGTGCTGGGAACTGTACTGTCTGGAGCACGGGATCCAGGATCCAGGAAATTTTGAAATGAACATGGCTTGTTTAAGGGGCTTTTGATACTCATATATTTCTAACAACATTTTGAACGTATACAAATACTTGTAGACAAATTACTGGATTATACCCATGCTCGGATGACATCAGATATTATTGATATCTCAACAGAGACAGAAAAACTCTGGAAACGAATGTGGGTTATCTAGGCGTTTACAGGGCTTTAGAGTCTTACGTACACAATAAAGTTAGATTGCCAAAAAATGCTTAACCATACAGATGTCACTAGAGAGAAAAAAATAATATTAAAATCTGTCGAAAAACATACTCAAATGTACTTCTGTACAAAATCAACATAATAATATATAAAAGTTTCAAAAATTTGTCATATATGGTTGTCAGATGATAGGCGGAATGAGGAATGTTGTAGTACATCAAGTGGCCACTTAACCCAGCCAATGAGAGGTCATAAGCCCTGTAAACGCCTAGATAACCCACATTCGTTTCCAGAGTTTCTCTGTCTCTGTTGAGATATCAATAATGTCTCATATATTTCTGTTTACTTCAGAAAACATTGCATCAGATGATCATCTACAAGCGTCGTGATTGGTTAATTACATTTTAGAGGGATCTGCAACTTATATTCTGCCGGTTGTAGGGTGTTTTGTAATTAAGGTCGATTTTCAACATGTAAAAATCAATGTAGGTATTTGTCAGAAATAAGTCCATAAATGTATTTGACTCACAACGTCTTAAATCATTTATCCATCTTCTAAAATACTAATTCACTTATGTGAAAGAAAGTTGTTTTTTCACTTTTGGATATAGAAAAAAAGACATTTAATTTGGTTTCATGTAAATCTGTCGATTTGACTTAATTTTGATGCCTTTCTTGAAACAGTCGATTTGGTAATTTCTAGCTATGTTCAGTGAATAATTAAATACTATTTCGTATTTCTGTGTGAAGTGGCGGCAAGTTCGTGACGTATTTACCTAATTTTTTTGTTTAGCGCTCCGTATTTTGGGCTTATCGCGATAGGCTTACCATAAAATTATTAGCCACAATCAATCAAAGTTGCGTTTACTTTCAAATTATTACTATTTGTCACGGGACCACAATGAGCCATGTTTCATGAAGTTTTTAGCGCTTTTAGAAATGTTTCCGAAGGTTACTTTAAATTGTTATTTTGCATTGCCCTTTCATGTAAGGGCCCTATTATAATAGTGATTCCTAATCCCACCCTCTGGCCATCTCTTTCTATCGCATGGATATGGCGCTGCATTGGTACACCAAGTGCAGTGTATCTTGATCATTTTATTGCATGAAGGTAAAATTATCAGTTTTACGCTTCAGTACCAGTCCAAGGTATCGCACATGGAATATTATTATGGAAATCACATGTAAATAAATATTTCATTTGGACGCCCATCGGGAATCGAAGCCGTGACCTCATGCATGACAGCCAAACGCGCTATCGCCATGCCACGAGGCGGATAAAAGGATGAAATATTTTCAGCCTAAATAATTTTATTGCAGACAGAAGATTGGTCAATGCGCCTATATACATGGTGTTACAAACCCGATGTACAAGCGGGAAACCAGTGAATCTACATATTATTTGAAGACAATTTTGTAGATTATGTTTTTTGTTTGACGCATGGATTTTTGAAATTTGAGTACGGAGTGAATTTTTGCAAATTGTTATCAAATATCATGTATTAATATACTAGATCAAATTGATACTATCCACCAAAAAAATTCATTAAA